>JAPMOR010081177.1:105072-135852 GCA_026543865.1 Argiope aurantia | reverse complement strand
TATTACAAAACAGATAACAAAAATATAAAATTTATTTTCTTAAATCGTATATTTCTACACAGGTGCACTTTATTCTTTTACTTTTTAGCAAATTTATTCTTTTAATTTTTATTTCAATTTTAATTCTTTATTTCTCAAAAGAAATAATATTTTTATGTATTTAAAATTTTTTAAGGGCGTGTACAGCTAAAATAAGATATAAAATTAAAAAACAAACACTTATTGCATCAAACAGTTCGGCAAGTTATGTCGAAACGAGCTCATTTTTAAAAGCGAACGTCGAGTATAAATAATTTATGACGCATCCTAAACAACGTAAGCGACGATTTCCCCTTGCTGCATATTGCAGGGCGAGTATAAGAATAGGAGTGCTTCAGGAGTCGAACGAATCGTAAATAATATTCACTAGCCTTTATAGAAGTATTTTTTTAGAATCCAAAAGAAAGAGTTTTAATCAGATATAAATCATCTGAGTATTTCTATTTGAAAAACTTGTTAACGCATCAAATATCATGCAATTATGCTATTAAAAGAGATGAAAACACTCATAATTGTTCTCATTTATTCACTTGTAATTTAAAAATAAATAATCAAAAGTTGTAATAACGAGGGATTAAACTCGTTTTAATAAAAATGTTAATATTCAACAAAATAAAAATAAAGCGGCATATTGTTCGTATATGCAATTTTGCATAAAGAAATAATGCAATTACTTAAAAGTGATTTCGAGAAGAATTTTTCCTTAAAAGTTTCAATATTCCGTCCAAAAACTGTCACATACTTCAGATAAAGAACACATGAATTAAGTAAAAATCAATATTTGTTGCTAAAAGTGCATTATCTAATGATGAGATATGATGGATTTCAAAAAAATGGAAAGTAGTTGGCTTTCAAGTATCTTCATAGTAAAATAAATAATGGATAAAATAAATGAGATAATGATTTCGTATCAGAAACACATTAATAATGCATTCATTAAGTCTTTCTTTTTTTCTTTGAAAACTGGAAGAAATGAATTATTCAATATTATTTTGTCGGAGCCTTTTCTTAAATTTTCTGTAGAAATCAGAGTATATATCTCATTAATTGAATTCCCTACAGGATAAGAGAAATGGTGGTCTTTGTTTAGTTGACTAATAAAGAAGACTCTTTCTTTTAATCAATCAAAATTTTCCTCAAAGGAAACTAAATAGGAAGCATAAATTTGATCCATACAAAAAAAGAATGTCAAAAGTTAATAAGAATAAATATTTTAGCTAGTTGTTTCTGAAACTCTGATAACGGAAAGTTTATTTTCAATAAAAATAAGTAAATGCAAACAATTTTTTTACTCTTTCATTAATGGAATTCTAAATGTTAGTATCACACTTTTATTGGTGATTTTAGACACAATACATAGAGTCGAAAGTGTATCTAATGATGGATCTCTTGAGAATATATCGGCGTGAGTTTTCCCAGATGCTGTGCCAAACTAACATTTCTGCTGTTGCTTACTTTAAATAATTAGTCCTTTGGACTTTTAATTATTTATTCCATCGCAAATATTTTGCCGATACTGATGCAGCATTAAAAATATGAAAATCGATAATAACAACACAGCTATTTTAAATTGTTATTACCGGTCGTTTCCCGATTCTAATCTCAATCGGCCAGGTTTTTATCCCGACTGAGTGAATTTCCCACGAGAAAGGGCAGGCGAATGCTAGATTTTTTTCTTCTGTTTTCACAGATTATTGTGGATCCCAGAACTCCCCAAAATCATATGGAATGGAGACATCATTAAGAGAAACAAATCTATTAAATATCTAGGAGTCCACGTTGAGGACCAATTAAACTGGCTAAACACATAGAAAAACAAGAAGAAAAGGCCATTAAAATGCACCAAAACCTCAAAAGAATCGCTGGCAGTACATGAGGAATATCTCAGAAACACAAAACAGTTCTTTACAAAACAGTAGTTGAGAGAATGCTCGCCCATGGTTCATAAGCGTGGTGTCTAAACCCAACATATAGAATGAAGAGGAAACTCTCCACCATTCAGAGACCATTTCTTCTCTATATTTCAGATACTTACCGCACAACTTCAACAGCAGCGCTACAAATCATTCTCGGCATTCCACCCCTGCACATGCAATTACTGTTTGAAACCAGACTAACGACAATATAACGCCTAAGAATCCCTCTTCCGCATAATATAACAGAGATACAACCAGAAGAGCTTGAGAAGAAAGCCACTGGTTGGTCTACTCAGCCGTCATAGCATCTCAATCCCAACCACATCTCATTGGAAGATGAAGAAATAAATTTATCTCAAATAAACAATATCAATATCTTCACAGATGGCACAAAAACACAACATGTTGGAGCTGCGTTTTGTGTTCTGTTCAATGATTCCTGGTCCTACCACTGGTCTGCCAAATTCAATGACAACAATACTGATTTCCAAGCTGAACTCACCGCACTTCATATAGCAGTAAAATATACATCTCAGTTTTCAAACTACAATACTTTTAAAATACATGTCGGCAATAGAGCTAGTATCATGTCATCTTCAAATCCAAAGAGCACAAACCAAACAGCAAGAGAAATTTTTTGTGTCCTGCTTTCAAAACCAACAGTAAAAGTTTCATGGGTTAAAGCACATGCGGGCAATATAGGCAATGAAAAGCAGATCAACTGGCAAAGGACGCAACGAAAAATGGACGCAACGCAATTTTATATGCAAACAAAGCTTCCTAAACCACATATAGAAGCCCTCCTCCGGAAAGACATGCTTGAGGAATGGCAAGAATATTGGAGCAATGGTATCACAGGCAGAAACATTTTTAATATCCTGCCTTCAGTCAACCTTAATCCCACTAACTGGATCAGAGAGGATATTATTTTCTTCTCAGAACACGGCCCTTTTCCTGCCTACCTCAAAAGGTTCAATCTGACATAGAGTGACCAGTGCAGTTGTGGTGGGATAGGCACAGCACTTCAATATGCTTCGGAATGCATCCTTACAATCTCCTGGCATATGAAAAAACCATCAACAAGTCATGAACAGGAATGGCTGAAAAGAGTCGCCAGCAACTTCTTTTGCAGGCAAAAAATCCATAGCAACAGGTATGTTTTTTGCCATAACTTCACGAGAAATCATCTGAGAGGCATCAAATTCAGAAATGAGATACAGCATTTTGTTCTGAAAGAATGAAGAAAGCATAGTTTCGCAGAAATCAATACAATGTATACAGTATGGAATCAAACAAAAAAAGGCTTTATTGAACTCATAGTATCTTTACACATGATTGTCTGTCCAAGAGGAAGAACAGCAAGCAGATGTTCCTTAGTATGGGATATGCCCTCCCCTTACTGAAATGGTTGCTTCGCACCGTCTCTCCATACTCAGCACCAGATTATCCAACAGTTTTTGAGGTAAGAGTGCCCATTCCTCAATCAGCATCTGTTTAAGTTGTCGGGTATTCCCAGGAGGATGTAATCGTGCCGCAAGGCGACTCCCCAAAGCATCCCATACATGTTCTATCGGATTTAAATCAGGGGAGTACTTCGGCCAATCCATTCGAGTGATATCTTCACTTTCCAGGAGCTCCTCAACAGCATGAGTCCTGTGTGGCCATGCATTGTCATCCATAAAAACGAAGTCTGATCCAATGGCACCTCGGAACAGACGCACATGGGGAAGGATCACCTCCTGACAATAGCGATCTCCAGTTACAGAACCTCTGTCGAAAACGTGGAGCTCAGTCCGCCCGTTCATCATAATGCCTCCCCAGACGACAACTCCAGGACCACCGAAACGGTCTCTTTCCGTGATGTTACAAGCGATTCCCAACGCCAGTTGATTTGGAGAGAGGTCGGGACATGGTTTCATCCCAGTAATACGCATTCTGTAAATAGTTATTTTTGTTCGTTTTTCTACTGTAAATATTTTGTTTATTAAATAAAATTCCCGTAACATACCCAACAAACCGTTCAATGACAAGAATGGTCACGGATAGGGGGGGGGGAAGGGGTATGAGACGGTGTTCTGTTCTGTGGATCAACTCACCACACGTGCATTCAGTCGATTAACAACAAAAGATAGAATTTTTCAGATTATTACTGATTAAGAAATGTTTCTTTATATTCTTATAGTTTGCTCAGTGTACACATTTGCAATAAACTGTGCTGGCACATTTTCGTTATATTTAACTAAATTATAATTGTACCAAAATGTCTAAGTATATTTTTGTATAGAACAACTAGAATAAAAATTTAAATTTTGTAACATTTTTAGCATTAAGTTTATTTATTTAATATAAAATATTATTCTTTAATTCATTTAAAGCATTTTTGTTTTGGGAAGTATAGTACTTTCTCTAATATTTTAGAGCTCCATCGGAATTTTTTTGTAATTTTATACTGGCCTTATATCTGAAATATGTAAATGTATATACATCAATGATAATTATTTGAACACGCGTGGACCTTTCTTTTTTGTTCATTTTCTAGTTTTTTTTAATTTTTTTATATTAACGATGATTTCGATAATTGTCACAATTTATTAACGTATTTGCTCTTATGTAAGAAACAGTTTAAAGCTCGTTTTATAATGAAACTTTTATGATATTAATGACTTATAATAGAATAAAGAAATATCTAAAATGGATTATTTTAGGGCATGAGATATACTAGTAATATAAACAGAATCAAAATGTGCTATTCTTAAATATGGAAAGAAATATATTATCTATAAAATATCTGTAAAATATTAAAATATAAGTACATCAAAAAAATTATGTAAATTTAAAAATGTATTACCTGTGTTGGATAAAATATAATAGAAAATTAAAATGTAATAAAATATTCTGGAATGTAATAGAAAATTCTGATGGAATGGAATATTTTAAAATGTAACAAAAAAAAATCTTGTATAAAAATTGCATTGAATGCACTTGTATAAAAATTGCGATCTTTTATTACATATTTATCCTTTACTTCAGAAACTGAAAATTTAAATCACAAATATATCAGTAGTTACACATAAAGAAATTCAAAAGGGGTATGAATGATCTTATAAAACTCCTAGAAAATACTTAGAAGATTGAAAACATCAAAATTAAAAATCAATAAAAAGCAATTCATTATTTTTGTTAGAATCCAAATTTTTTTCTCAGCAATTTAGTGAGATAATAGTGCTTTGAAGTAGCAGCGATATATTAGCGCATGACAAAAGTGTGAGAAAAACTGTAAGAATAATTAGATTATGGCAATATTTTGGCTTAGAAAATTCTTAATGATCCAAAAGCATAAAAAAATAGAGCAGTATCTGAGTTTGAGTTGAACAAACTCTTAACAAGATAAAAACAAAAGAAGTAAAACTTTATCTTAATACAATCCGGCTTATTCTAATCTAATAGAGAGTCTTTGTACCCAAATGCAGGAGAGAACAACACAAAATTCTACATTTTTATGTCTTGCAGGGAACCTGATATATCTCTTTGGGAGCAACGTCAGGATTATGTTCGTTCGAGTCTAGAAAAGAATTCTACAGGAAAAAAGGTCACCCTGTTTTTTTCTCCACGATCTTCTTAAAGGAAGGGGCAATAAGTTATGAGTGACAGGCTGGGATATTTCGTAGGGTCTTATCGGGAAGGTCCAACGTCACGAAAATGATGAAAATCCTTTCCGATTTCAGGAAGGCACCATGGAACCGGTCTCTGATGAATGGCCTTTTTACATAAACTCGAAGTCTTGGATGGAAGTCGACGAGTGTCACCAGCACTGGCTCTTGCCATTGTCCGAGATGGAGAGCTTATAACAAAGGCGCCACGTCCTAAACCAGGACAATTTGAAATGCGAGGAGTTGTGGGAAGAGCCAGATAAGGAAGGAATGAAAAGAATCGAGTCTCTTTCCCTATTTTTATGGAGTTGTGAATGGATATGGCATTAGACGAGCATGTCTTTTAAAAAGTAATAGGTCATTATATTGCTTATAAGCATGTTATTAAGATTTCGACCAAAACGAAATATTAGTGTTATTTTTGGATGCATGTAGCCGCATAAAGCTAATTCTGTACTAGAATTAATTTGAATTTTCAACAACATGGGAATTTATTCTGTTTTAATACATGCATTAATACATAAGGCCCCCTTCGATTTACAGCAGAATGTCGCTCCGATTCACAAATCGCAAGATGAAGAGGTCGCAAATCGGATATAAATTGCTAGCAGGAAATAAGTTTCCGACTTTAAAGTGCTCTAAAATGCGCTCTTTTGGTCCAAATGAGATAAAATTTGACCAATCGATCTCAAATAAAGAGCCTGACATCGATTGCGAAATCCAAATTTCCATTTTGGTATCCAGCAACCAAAAACTTTTATATTGTGTGTGTGCGTATGCGGGTTTAAATTGCTGATTTAGTGGTATGCTAATTTAACGCATGGATAAACATGCGGTGATGCTTTTATATTGTGTGTGGATTTAAATTGCTAATTTAGTGGTATGCTGCTAAACCTACCCATAGATAAGCATGTGGTTATAAACATGGATAAACATGCGGTGATGCTTTTATACTGTGTGCGGGTGTAAATTGCAGATTTAATGGCATGCTACTAAACCTACGCATGGATAAACTGCAAAGGTTTATGAGCTGGGGTCTGCAACTTTTTTTTTAATTTTATATTTTCTCTTCCCGGAAAAAATTGAAAATTATTGCAAATGTTTTCTATTGGAATTTTTCTTATTAAAAATTCCACCAGTTATATATATTCTTTTAATGGATTGCTATTTGTTTCAGCCTTATTTTAGTGATTAGTTTTGCATTTCTCTGAATATTATGGGTAGAGTAGATGCTACTGCAAGAAAATGAAACTTCTTATATTATTATACACTAGCCACCTTTGGCGACTAGCCGGTTTGCCAAACTTAATGTTCGTTTAAATTTTAATAATTAAATATTTTACGCAATTCCTCCTTTAATAGATTCTTCATCAAAATATTTTAAAACTTCAAATTTTGATAGTCATATAATTCACTCATAATATTATAAAGGCCTTTAGTCATAACTTAATATGCATTTCTCTAATTTTCTGTTAGATCCCGTGGATTTTGTGCTTTAAATTAAAGTGGAAAGAATTAATCTGCAATTTAATATAATTATATTTTTTTACTGAAATGAAGCATTTTTTTAATAACATGATTACTGATAACAGAGTCACTGAGCGTTTAATGTTTATGGGCACTAAAGAATATATTTCTTAATTTATGTTATATCTCAAGAATTTGTCAACAAAATTTTCTACAGATTCATCATGAACAGATGGATTAATTAACAATGTTTAATTTTAAATGCACCAAACACTAAGAAAATAAAAGGAATCGTTTAAAATAATCGGCCGAAAAATGTTAACCCTAGCCTCATTACTGTTGGGAAAAAAAACTGAAGCCTTACTCATTTGGCGTTGAGGAAAATGAAAATATTTTTTTGGTGGGAAAGTTGGTTTTTAATTAATAATTAAAATTCTAATTAAAAATTCAAAAAATAGAGACCAGTTGCACATTCCCGACCTCTAAGGTATACATGTACCAAATTTGGTAGCTGTAGGTCAAACGGTCTGGCCTGTAGAGCGCCAACACACACACACACACATTGAGCTTTATATATGTATAGATTTACACCTAAAGTGTAATATAAATAATAATTTAAAAAATTCTTAAGCACTCTGCCAATGAGCATGACTTTCAGTTTTCGTTAGTTATACTATTATAATCATATGTGGGATATTGTTAACAGAACAATCATCTAAAAGGGCACGTCTTCTAATATCGATAGATTCACTCCTTAGTTTTGTTCTTAAACCCATTTTTGAGTAAAAAATGTAATTGATTTACGGATTACAGTTAGACAGTTACAATATACGAATTTAATCTAAGTTATTGGTTAATAAAGTATAAAAAATGTAATTTGAGTTCGAATCATGCATACCAAAACAAATTTTCATTAAAGTTCAATTTTAGAGAAACTATTCTGCCTGATTTTCGTTTGCAAGTTAAATGAAAGGGCCTTAGTCATCAATTCCAAGAAGTGCCGCACTTCCTGTGCCATTTTAATCAGTTCATACTCTAGAATCAGTATTTATAGTACAAAGTAACTTATGCAACAATTTAAAAAAATATTTATATATATTTCTTAGTATTTTATAAGAATTATTGCATTCCGGTTTTAAAAAAAATTAAATTGTCACCAAAATTGAAAATGTGAAACTAGCTTGCGCAATTAAATTAATGCAATTAATGTGATGAAAAATCAGCATGTCATCGAAGACACAAAATTCGTTTTCGTAATAGAGTAAAACATTAAGTTGCCACTCTAGGTCCAAACATTTTTGACGATTTAAGCGGTGTGGAAATTATTAAAAAATATTGAAATATTTTCATGAATTGCTAAAGGATTCGGTAACGAACAGAAGATTTTTAGATATCAGTATATAAATTACTAGAAAATTAATAAAAACGAAAACACACACACTTTTTATTGTTACTACATTTTATCTTCTTTCAATGGCTTTGGTATATTGAAATAATCCATCAGTGTTGATTACTGAAGGTGCCAATTACTGGAATACTTTCTTTTCTAATATACTTAAAACTTTAAATTCTTTGTCTGATTGTATAGTTGTTAAGTAATATCGAACTTAATTCATAGCATCGATTGCTTCAGTCTTGTTGAGTAAGGTTTGATTTTTATTCCTGACATCGCTATGCGCACTTGAACTGTTTTGTTTATCTTCAAGAAATTCTGATTTTGTGTTGCTTGTGAGCAGATTGTGATGTCTTTATCGATGTTTACAAGTGTATTGATGTCTTGGACACTGAACCCATTTTCATTTGGGAATTGCAGCAAAGTTTCTTATTCAGAGAATGGTTCCGGGTCGATCCTTCTTCGCTGAAGAATTCTTCCGATTCTGCGTTTGCTATGAATTCTGCATGTCTGAAACTATTTGAAACAGTTTGCGATCAATCGGAACTCCAACTTTTCTGTGTATAATTAATCGCATCTCAACTTTTAACTTTTCTTTCCTATCCAACGCTTTCATCGGATCCTTTGCAAGATTTGTTTTTTTGTATTTTTGTTTAAAGCAAAAATTATTTTTTGATCTAAAGGCTGGAGAAGTATAGATGCATTTGGAGGTAGAAAAGCAATTTCGAGTGCTTTTAAATTTTCGTATTAATATTAGTCGGTACAGTTATATCGATATAGAAACATTTCATTTCCGACATGAAAATTGAGAATAAAATTTATGAATACATCGTTACAAAATCGTAGTAGTCATCTATGCATTTCAATTTGCTTCATATTCAACTGAAAAGGATTTAATATTTTAAAAGCAGAGTGGCCTTTTGCTTTTACCTATCATAAGTGGCTTTAATTTCTCCTTCCCACTCGCATTAGTTCCCTGTTGAAATGTCAGGAGTTGTTCGCTTGCCTTTCCAGAAGTGCATTTTTCGCCCTTATGTGACAAAGTTTTATCAGGTAGAAATTAAAATAAGCCACTTTAATCCAGGTTAAAAACATTTGATGCATCAAAAATAAATAAAATGTCCCCTAGAACACTGTTCTTCCTATCTTCTTTAGCATTACCGTCAACCGATGCTTCTTCTTCGCAAATCGTTACAAAAGACATACAATCTTTGAAATGCTCTTGCCAAATATGGTTGCCATAAAACCCTTGTTCAATATTCAACTCAAGTAGTTCTATGGGTTTATTTTCTTTGAGAATCAGGGTAGAAATGCGCATATTTTGCCTTCTGACATGTTTAAGCCATCGAACTGAAACCTCCCCGAACTCGTCAAACTTCGATTTCGTCATTCTCTTTCTTCCTTCATCAACTTCTTCAATGACTTGTTTCGGTGAATGATTATCGTTTAAGCCCTAGGAATAGAATGTTCTTTGGCAAAAGCTGTTTTCGAAATATTTGAATAAATTCGAAATATATATATAATTTCGAAATATTAATATCTGTATTTCGAAAGTGCAATTAAGTCTTTTTTTATTCTTTTAAAGATAATGGTGGTAAATTTCGTTTCCCGGCATGCTAAATATGTTGTGTTGCTTATCCCTCTTGAAATGAACACCACTTCAAACCAAAACAAGAGATCGGAAAAATAGAGTTGCATTAGATTGTAAGAGTAAAGTCCCCCTTAGCACCCGAGGGCAGAAGTCTGACTTTATCTCATATGAAAATCACATTCACACACTCGCCCTTTTTACAGGGGGGGGGGGCTCTTTTTCACACACCTCACATATAGATCACAGGGCAAAGAACAACCATGCCCAAAGCAGGACTCGAACCTTGCATGCCAAGATCAGAGGGAAGACGTCTACACCTAGGGAAGGACGCTGGTGTTAAATACGAAATCAAAATATGTGAAAAGAGAGCCCTTATAGAAGAGTTCAGGAGTGGTGAAGAAAAACGTTTACACCCGAAAGAGTCGCAGCAACAAGTGCGCTTTAATTAATTAGCAGTGAGATGCAGGACAGAGGTGCATAAATAAATTTTAAGAACTGGTATCTCCAAAATTGTTGTTGTAGGGAAAAGAATGTTTAAAAACAATAGAGACCTGCACGTGTTTTTCTGGAGTGACAAGCGTGACCGAAGATTCCCCATAAAGGTCTGCCTTTCTTAAAGTGAAGGTGCAATGCTGAAAAAAAAAGAATATCAATTTTGCCTATTTTTGAGTATGACGAGTTACCCGGAGTAAAAGTAATTAAGGTGAGGGGTAAAGTTGGGTTATCTTCCATTATTGTGTATGAGATCTTGTGGAGCCCAAAGGAAAACTATGACGTGCGACAAACGAAATGAAGACTCATTGAAATTTTACTGTGCTATTAAAAATATGCGATAGATCTTCTCTATATTTTATTGAGAATTATCATCTCAATAAATATCATTATAGGTAATTCTACATCGATAATTATCAAATTTAACTACATTGTTGATATTTATTAAATTCAAATAAACCATTTTAATCCTTTAATAAAATGAAAACAAATTTTGAAAATTATTAAAATATTATTCTATTCAATTAATTCTGGTATTTACATATATATTATAATTCGTATATTTGATATTAAATGAATATAAATCTGCAGCGATTATTAACGCACATCTTTGCAAAAAATCGCCTATCCACACAATGTTGTTCATTTCATTTTCAATTTTCAAATTTTTTAATACATTTTATCGAAAAGGAAATTTTATTTATAAAATATTGAAGCACTAACATCTAGTGAATATATTTCATATTTTCACTTAATATCGATTCATTCATATGGCATTTCAAATCAAATGTGTATTATACCTCTATTTATTTAATGTTGCAAGTCTTTTTTTTTCATTTTATTCAAATTGTACATTTTGTATTTTTGCTTTGATCTTTTAATATCACTCTTCCTGTAAAAAAGAAATAAATGATTGCGCAGTGAATTTCTAACAAATAAATTAAACAATTTGCTGAGAAATTTAAGTCTTTAAAATATTCTTTACGCTTCTATCTGTAAAATTTAGTATTAAGGTATCGCAAAAAGACCCACTTTAATAAATCTACTGAAATGTTTATGTCCCCAAAATTTTAAGAGAATAAAGCGTAACAAAAAATATGATTAATATATATTTCAAGTTAAACTTTCTGCAAATTCTGTAACACTGGCTATATCTGAAAATGCAATTTAAAACATAATTAAGTTGATGATGTTCCAATAAAAATGATGATATATTAAAAAAAGGAAATTTATCTTCCAGAAACTTTGATACATTTTATATCTCTGATTTATAATATATTTTAAAGGATTCAGAAAATATCTTAATATTTGTATTATACAGAATTTAAGTTTTATAACTTATGTTAAAATATTATACATAAAATAACATAAATTCTAAAATAGGTGTTGTAATACAAACACTACATTTTGCAAAAAATCTCCTCAGTACAGTTTTTTTATTATATAATACAATAATTTGATTTATAATTTCATTTAATTTTTACATCCATTATACTATTAATATTGTATGCAGTTTTATGTTTCTATATCATTTTAATTTTAATTAATAATATTTAAATAATAATATAATATAAGGATAAACATTTTTAAAAATATTTTGCATCCTTTAGTATTTGTTTCACAGTATAAGGTAAAAAAAAATTTTTAATGAGTTTTCGTTCTTGAAGTATAAAGGAAACACAGAATTTGTGATTCAAATGGAAAAAAAAAATGCGTATAATTAAAATTCACGTTTTAATTTCGCTATTTAATCATAAGCATTTTAATATAAGTATCTTTCTACCATATTCTTGAATATTAAGCAGATTCATGGTAGATCGAATAAAAAGAGCAACCCGTACCTTGAATATTCTATTGAAAAGCGAGAACTTTTATATGAAAACATTTGTTGGTACCTTCTTTTTATCCTCTAGAAGTCAGATGTGTAAGGTAAAGTAGAGCTTCTTTGAAGCTGCCCAGTGACAATACTTTTAACATATTCTTGTCTAGAACCGTGTCTGATATCCAAACATAAGACTATTTCTTAAAGAAGGCCTTTTTTGTCACGGTAATGGAAGAATTTTGTTCGAAACTTCGACATTGTATTTGTTCAGTATGTAAATTTTGGGAATATTTTGTGCAAACTGCGTGCGCCTTATTCAGGTTCTATTCATTTACTCTTTGCCAGAAAATTCAAATTATAGATTTTACCTTCCCTAGTTATTTAAGTTAGCGAGGTGTTGTATTTATCTAAATTTTAAACTCAAGTAATGTTTTTCAAATAATCCCCGTAGAATACGTTTTAAAGAAATGATAGATATAAGATTTCTTAGACTTCTTCAAAAGATAATTATTAGAATTTTGTCTATTTTAAATCATATTTCACAAGGAATTAATTTAAAAAAATGCTATTAAAACAAACTACTATCGGTATATACATGATCTTTTTTATTTAATTTTTGTTTATCTTAACATTTGGTAATTCTCACACTCTCTACCAGATAGAGGCACTGGCACTGAATCGTGATTTTATTAAATTAATGCTTATTTGACAATGAATTTCCTACAATATTAAAATAAGGCAATGTAGGAATAGTTTATAAACAATTGCACAAAATTTTAATTCTCCAAAGTATCAGGAAGAGACTGGAAGAAATTGGTGACATGAAATCATTTTTTACAAACATGAAACAATTGAAATTAAATAAAATTTTTAAAAATTATGCTATTCTTCATACCAATTATGCACAAGAAACTTCATTTTAAGATAAATTTTAATTAACTGTTTGATTCTTATAGTAAGAAATCAGTCCAAGTAAACAAATTTATTTTTAAAAGTTTAATAAAATTTTAATTAGTTCTGTGAACATTTTTTTTCGAGTATAATTTGCTTTTTAAATTAATTGTATTTGCAAATTATTGCATATTTTAGGTCATCTTAACAAAAAACTTGCGTTTATTCCCACATTCGTTTGTTGTTGCTGTTGTATTTATGCAAGATTTACTTGCTACTGAGCGATATCACACGAATTATTTTTTCGTATTATTGCCGATTCTCCAAAAATATTTACCATAAATGGATATGAAACCTGCTCCAATTGGGAATCAATTCGAAAATCTATATTTTGTGATATCCTTTTTTCATATAATATTTTAGATAAAGACATTGGTAAATTAACATTTATATATCTATCTATCTATATATATATTATATATATATATAATGCCATAAATGTTAAGATCGTGGAATACGAATGCATATGCAAATCTTTATAGGTGAAAAATTCATTGTCATGTTAGGTAACTCATCAGGACTTTCGTTCAGACAATTTTTAAGCAATATGAGAAGAGAAATTCTAGCTAGTCTGTATAATTGTCGGATCGTTTTCAGGAAACTCCACGCCAAATATCCATTATTAGGACCTAAAACATGATGCTAATCGAATAAATCAGATTCCTTTTATGCTTTAAATTTTCCTTCAAGTCACGCATGGCACAATCAAAAAACTCTCCAGTAGAATAAAATAACTATTGCTAACACACTTCCAGAAGTTAATATAAATTGTTAACTTAAAAAAAATTTGTTTATTTAAAATTACTAAAGAAAGTGGTTTATCTTATTAAAAATTTAGTTTTTCAAGCATTTTTGTCCTGCTTAAAAATACTTTTCTGTTGGCGTTTTTGTTCATTTAAAATAAAATGACTCCTGAAAAATAAATTAAAGTGTTTGCAAGATTCTTGTAAAACATTTTGCCAAATGAGTACGCGGTTCGCTAGCTTACTATTTTCCCACTCCCTCAACTATTTATAGAGCTTAAAGCATTTGCTTGGGGTTTCTTCTTTTTGTTTATGAACGAACAGCAAGTATAACGCCATCATTTGGTCTTAAACTTTTTAACAGTAGCATCATTAAAAAAGAAAGAGTAAACAGTCTTGTAAGGAAAGATAAGGCAATTAATCAAGTTAAAAAGGGACGTCGGATTAAAAATAGTTTTTAAAAGTTATCTGGCAAAGGTGTCTTATCTCTGAAATAAAGGTAGTTGGTGGCATTTTTCTTAAGTCGAAAATGTCACATTTCTTTTGTCAGTGTAAGAAAGGGGAAAATAGAAAATATCCTGTTCCCCTGACAGTGACTCAACTCCATAATAAATAAGAAAACGCGTTATTTAACACGATTAAAATATTAATTACAAAAAATTAATTTTAATGTTTCAATCGATTATTTTCTGTCCGTCAAGACCGCATTCTGTATACATTTACCACTTGCTGTGGCAGGACAATGACAGGTGCGCGTGCCAAAACAGTCCACTGTAATTCATAGTGAGACCTTAAAAAGTATTAGATTGACTTAATTTTTGAGCTAAGACTGTGCTCCTGTGAACTCTATTCTATCAAACAATCTCAATCGATGGGCATTTTTACACCTTTGACAATTTCCTGCTGATGTGTGTGGCACTCCTTGGGTGATTCTGTCGCAAAAGCATCTCGACATGTGTAGCCTGTATTTCCATCTTAAGTGGTTAAATTCTTTTGACTAAATTCCGCTCTCCTATTAAAGCAAGATATTATATGATATTACTACCACGTTTTTTCCATATTCTGAATGTCGTACAATATCGTGAAAATAAGGTACATTATTGTTGGACATTTTGTGCTAGTAAGATATCAGCAACTTTTGAAAATTTACACTTTTGATTATTGCGCTTTAAATTTATTTTTTCACATTCCTTTCTGCAAAAATGATTTTATTACTATCTGCAACGAATAAAATTTATCGTTACTTTATATATAACCCAAAAAAAATCTGAATGAGGACTTTGTTGGATATTTGTCTGGGAAGAACATTTCACGGTTACATGTGTTTCCTACTAGAAAAATATTCTCTTTTTCATATCAGTATTTCTGGAATTGATTTGGCATAAAACATCAAAATATTTCTCAAATAAATGGAGAGATTTCAGCTCTTTTTTTACTTTTCTGCATCAAATCCTCTACATACTTTTATGCAAAAAGCAAATAAGATTTTTCCGCTCATACTTGAAAGTATTCAGAATCCAACGTAAAAAGCAGACTTGCCAGCTGAATGCTGAACAAAGTGAGCTGAAATAAAACTTCACAAAGAGAAAACATTTGCAGAAAACTCAAGTGGAGTGAATATTTGTACAAAATCAGAAGAAAAGCAACAGAATAGTCCACCGAAAAAAATTTATACGGGATTTAAAATTCATAAGAAATTGGATTCTAAAGAATTCCGGAAAATATGATAGAAAGAAAACGATAAAAGCGGAATGGATTTCGAATGAGAAGTTTAATTTATTTAAATCTGACAATAATCTTCGAAAACGCTATTTCGAGAAACGGTAACGATGAAGTCTTTCTCATCCTATTTCTCTATATCCGAATGTTAATTATTATTTTTAGAAAATGAAATTTTAATAAATGCTTTTCACCTTGAGCTTGGTAAATAAATGAAACATTTATATTAGGCTTCATTTCATATAAACACATATTGGCAAGTTTTCTATAAACTTTTTTTTATTGTTTGAAAACAGTTAGGAAAAGCTATAGTTAATTCCACATTTGAAAATAATGAATTGCTTGAGAATACAAGATATAAGAATATTCTATTTTTATTAAACCCTTCACTTTTCTTCTCTCAAAACTAAAAATTGATCTTATAATTGAGAAATTCAATGCCAAGTTTATGGGTCATTTCAACCTGTAATGGCGGCTTATCTTCAGTTATTTACATGCACAGTTAAATTTTCGATTTTCCAAAAATTACCGCATCATATCATTCGAAGTCTAGTGGTTATTTATTCAAATAAAAAGATGAGAATAGTCGTAGAATTGAGCACACTTAAGTGAGTTTTGTAATAGTAAGCTTTTTTCACACACCCATTGTCCATATTTGAGCAACCACTAAGTACGAAGAAAGAGCTCCCAATCAGTTTGCATTCTTCAAAATAACCACTTTTCTAAAAAGTACATTCGAGCATTATAACCACCTACGACGGATGACAGGATTTTGCCTCTCTATTATTCAATTTTTTTCTAAACCAATAATTCGTATTTCGATTCATTTGTGTTTTCAAAAATCACTTGCAAATTTTAAAGTCATTTATGTTTTCTTCTTCGTTAAATTAGTGACATGGTTTTCGATTATCAGTTTAGGGAATTTTGTAATTATATAGATCTCTTATGGAGAATTCCTTTTAAATATGTCACATATAATTTCGAGGGGTCTATAAAATTTACAAAATACTCATTCGTTTTCTTTAATTCTTTATTTTTACGAAGTAACATCGCGCAACAATTTCGGAATTACCCCACTCAGGGTTCATTTATTCAACAGGCTTCATTTCTATTGAAAAGGGATAAATTAATTTGTATATGCATTATTCTAATGGAAAATGCTAGATCCGGAAATATTTACCGATGAAGTTGTTTTTATTGCTTTAAAAAATAATTTTACTTTATTGAATAATAATAAAAAATAATTTACCTCATTTGAAATTGTAAGAAATATATATATATATATATATATATTTTAATATCTGATAATTCTTTAATAAAAGAAAAAGAAGGTGAAAAGATTTGTTATAACATATATCTTCCACCATATATCTTCTAACACATCTCGTATATATAAATGGTCCAATCTCATTTTACTATCGAAAATAACAATGCTCTGAAATGTGTACTCTGAACTGTGCCCTATTTTCCACTTTCGATGTCTAAAGGACAGATGTCGGCACTTCGTACGCAAGCAACATAACTTTTTCCATTTTAAGGATAATTAAAATTAATGCTATTGTTTAAGATTATTGAACTAATAATAAGCAATAAGTAACTTTCTGCATTATAACTTCCGTTCCTTCATCAGTAATTTTTATGTTTATAAATTCTATCCTGAAACATCCTGTTGGAAACGTTTGATTGATAAACTTTTTACTTTAAGGGAATCCATCTTAAAAGCAAAAGGAAAACATAAAGCTAGATTAAAGTTTAAATTTGGTATTTTGACATGTTTTTGATTTATTATAACTATAAATTTATTTTTCATTTCTATCTTAGGAACATCCATCTTATTTTTCATCTTTATTTCTCCCTTTTCACTCAAAGCCATACGAATGATAACATTTATTCTATATTCTTTCAGAACGCAAAGAATCAAAGTAAGATAAGTGAAATTTAAGTTATACAGTATCGAAAGCTGCATTTTTGATAACGGAAATATTTTTCCATCCGAATAAAATAAAAATAGCTCTTGTTTCCCGCGGCTCCTGAGTTTCGACCAATAGGATTTCTTTCCGCAGATGGTTTTTATCTGCTTTATTTTTCATTTTTTTTATTTCCCGATCTGCCTGTTCCATTGTTCTAACTCACCAGATGTTTCGACAAGAAAGCAATCGGCTTCCTGCCTTCGATTCGAACAGTGAACGAAATTCCTTGCTTCCGAAATCAGGTATGAATTTAAAAAGAGGAAAAACGAGACTAGATTCTCCCTCAGAAAACGTTTTCCACTTATTCATGCATTACTTATGCATTCAGAATTACTTAATCCTACACGGGAGAGGGAACAGAACTGATTCTAAAGCCGAGAAGTTAACATGGAATGACATACAAAAGATTTTGGTGTATCTACGTTTTCCACCGTACCAGACATATTCATCGCATTATTGAATGCACCTTGCTCCCGCAAAGAGGATAATCAAAATTTCTGAAATTCAGGATCTTGGTGGCTTTTATGTTTTTTGATTCCACCATTTGAATATATTCTGAAATCTTATTATGACTAATTACATATTTATGAACTCCAAATACAATGCAGATCTCATTTTCGTGTCTCAAGTAAATCTTTATATTATATATGGTACCCCTAAAATATCTAAACCATTCTTATATGAATAATTAATTACACATTAAATAGATTTGTTATATAAATTAATTGACAGATATATAAATCATATTTTTTATGAATTTGAGTGTCTGGAATGTTTTCCATTGTGTTTTAAATGCTCCCACAAAAAAGTAATCCATTTTTATTGAACATGGTAATTATATGTGCAGGTAATCTCTTTGCTCTAACCAAGAACTCACCAAAATCTGCCAAAAAATAAATCCTTTCTTTTATCATTAACTCAAATGAACAAATACTTAATTCTAATGTGCTTATTAATTTTATATATATATATATATTTAAGTCCTACTTAATTTCCCAATTTTTATTTTAAATGTTATTAAAGTTATCATGTTAACTTCATTCTAAAACGTTGTCTTATTTCCTGACCAAATTCCCATTTTTTTAAAAAAAATATTTCGAATATGCGCTTAACAGAATTGCTGACTCTACTTTCCATGCCAGAAATCAGGATAAAACTCCTCCACGTCTCTTCTAAAAGTACTTAAGATTCCCTGGCCTATTCCGACACGTGGCAAAGAAATCTCTATCAGAGCTTCATAATAAAATCATTGAAAGGAAAAATTTCTTTCTTTTGCGCTTGTCTCCCATTTTAGACTGACTCATCGCTTATTGCTCCTTTCCTGTACATTTATTTCACTCCCGAGAAAAATAAATTGAAAGGACAAACAATAACATGCATCATAGCTTCACACACAGATACACACACAATGAATTATATTTGATGTAAACTAATTTAAGGATTACTTTATGCCTTTAATTAACAAAAAGAATTAATATTATTATACAGAGAGGTAAAGTGCATGTATTAATTATTCCAGATTCGTTGGATCTCAGTAAAAAACTTTCACTTATAAAAAGTCTAGCATTCATTAAAAGAAAAAGCATTATGAAGATAAAACGTCTTCGACTTCGATGATATGCTTATCGGGGCACCCGTCCTTGGAGAAGGACTATCCCCTTATTGATGTGGCTGATAGAGCTTTGCTTTTAGTATTTTGCCATGATATTGTTGGGTTACTGATGAAATTACTAAGGTAAGGTTCTGTGGTGAAGCTAGCGTTGTGATTAGCTGGGCTGAGGAGGATTATTGGATGGCGTAAAGCTATTGGTTGTTACTGGTGGAGTGGGTGAGTGCGTATGCTGGCAGAAGTGACGGGACTTTGCGATGTAAATCAAATGCAGGGTGAGATTACATGTGAAAAATTATAACACTAGATGGCGCCATGGGCATCGACTGTTTACATTGATTTGGTCTTGTAATGTTAAAGGGTTAGACTTGTTAGCGAAAGGGTTATGCTTTAAAGGAGAACGTTTTTGGGTCTTTTAATTCGTGGGTTGGGATCATATTTAGGGATTAGTTCGATTGCTTCGTTATCTATATTTTCAAGGTTATTTAAAAAGTTAGTGGCTAGTTTTTGAACAAATTTTTTGAGTGGTGGATATTCGATTGCTCTGTAAATTTCTGAGTTGGAGAAGAATCTGGGTGCTTTACAAATATTTTTATTATTTGATTTTGTTGTTGCTCAATTAGTTTGAAGTTACTTTTGGCAGCATACCCCCACACTGGGCACGCAGGCATAGGTGAGTACTGGACGCAAATAGGCTGTATAAATAGGTAATTTATTTTCCCTATTCATTTTTGAATTCCATGATATAAGGGGGTAGAATTTTCGCGCTAGTTCACGGAATTTGTTTTTAATGTAAATAAAGTGGGGTTTCCATGTTAATTTCCTGTCAATAACTACTCCGAGATATTTGCAATTTAAGATAAAACGTAGAACACTTATATATTTCAGACAGAATTGAAACGCTGCCAACGGGAGATGAATGAGCAGCCAATAGAAGGAAAGTACTGATAGAAGAATCAATTAGAGCACTGCATAATTTTACAGTTCGTAATTATATGACGTAATATGTGATTACATTACTCTATTAAGATTATGAATGATACTTATATCATTATTATATATTTCAAATATTTACACGAAATGCTTGAAATATAGTATTAAACTATATTATGCATTCTTTATTATATGGTATTTTATGAATTCATACATTAACAAGTCTTGTTAAGTTCAAACATTAATAAGACTTATTTTGAGTCGATAGCTGGTCGGACCAAAATTTATTGAATGTCTCTGACCTTTGAAAAGTTAAAATAGATCTGTACAGAATTTTTATTAGGTTTTCTGTCAACAGACCTCACCAACTTATCACTCTTCTTATCACAAAGGAATTGCAAAAAGTCACCATACCATTGTAAGAAAGCTGTCCCAGTTGACTGTTGCTACGATGGTTTTGGTGAAGTTAGGCTTCAGATGTATATGAAAGCACGAAATCACCGATGCACGATACCATGCACTCTTGGAGCGAAATGCTCTCTCGTCAACAATTTTTTTCTTCTAATTTCTAAATATTTTTTTGTGAATTTCCCTTATTTTTCCTTGATATCCTGGTTTATGTAGCTACCTTTCAAGGGTCAAATAATCAGAAATTTGGCTTATTTCACAAATACACGTCTTCATCTTCAATTTTTATTTAAAACTAGCCGTCTTTGGTGACCAGCCGGTTCGCCAGTATTACCGCTCGCTACAATTTTCAATTAAATATTTTAAGTAACTGGTCTCTTAATAGGTTCTCAAAGAAAACCTTTTTAATCTTCAAATTTTGATAGTCATACCAAACTTATACTGTTGTTTAGATCGTTTCGTTCAATTTACTATATATATTTTGCTAATTTGTTGTCATTTCCGGTAAAACTTCAAGTTTAATTTAAAGTGGAAATGACGAAATTGCAATTAATATAAAGATATTTTTAATGAAAAAAGCGTTTTATTTTATTTATCATCTTTATTGCTATTTATTTATTATTATTATTATTATTGCAAACAGAATCGCTCGGTATATAAGTCTTATGTGAACTACAAAATATTTTTCATAATTTATGTCATATCTTAAAGAATAATTCAAAAAACACTTCTCGGATTCAGCATAAAATTCGGTTTTTAGTTTTGTTTTCAAAAGGATTGAAATGAAATCAATAATAATATTTTGTTCCGGCCTATAAATATATTTCAAAAATTATGAAGTCTAAATTTAATGCAGTAAGGTATCATATTCTGAGAAATATTCTGGACACACCAAATTTTAAATAAATGAATAAATGTTTCTATTGTCCACGATCGACTAAGACTTATTTATGAAGTTTTGAATGTTAAAAATTTAGAAAAACACAACATTTTCATAATCTTAGGCCAATTAATCTTGAGAAACCTGAGCGCTGCTTGGCGTATTTTCTTTGAAACGATCGATGGAAAATCTAAAATAATCCTTTTTTTTATTGAATAGTGATATTCAAATTTTTATTAATCAGACAGTTTAAGTGATTGATTTAGTTGACTGGAAATTAACTCTTTTTATTTAAAATATTAGTGTTTCAAGTTTTGAAATATGCATCAATATAACTTTTTGCTGTCGGTTGAGAAATGTCAATAACATTCTAACCAAATCGTACATCTTTTTTTAAAATCTTATTTGTTTATTTTCTGCAATTATTTTTCTTCTGTTTATTTTTCAAATTAGCTTATATTTCAAAGCGAAATTTTAATCATTTCTGCCATAATAGCAGTAAATTTAAAGATTCACCCTAAAACGGTTTTCAAGCAGTCTAAATCATAGCTTTCGAATATAATATAATAATTTCATACAAAAATCGCTACGAGCATTGTTAATAAACATAGCCTTATAAATTTAAATTTCAAAAATAATACCTTTGAAAAGAGAGTAATTTTGATTCGTTTGCAAAAAATATACATGATTATACCACTGTCTTTACTGTTGTTTCATTCTTTAAGTCATATAATTAACCTTTTTAAAATATGACAAAATCATGGCTGATGGGTTTGCATTGGTTACTACTTTATGCATTTAATAATTTCATATAATATACGGCTAATGCTCATTTATTTAAATAACGATTTTTAAATCATTTTCCCTTTTTGCTAAATTCTAAAACCTGTTTCAATTCGGTTTCAATTTAAAACTCTATAATTACTTTAGATAGAAGGCACTGAATCTCGCAAAATTGAATTTTCTAAGAATTCTTTTTTTATATACATAGTCTGAATCAGTACAATTAATTTTTGTATTAGATATCTTCCTGTACCTTGATATATTTAGACACTATAATGTCTGTATGGATTTCTTATACATCTTTATATATGGCATTTTCCCACAGCTTTTCATTACTTTTACTGCGGTAGTTGCGTGAGGATATTCCAATTTTTGATTACACTGACCAGACAAATTTCTTCTTGACCATAAACGCATAAATGTCTCTACTCAGTCAGCCTGTAATGTCGGTCGAATTGCAGGAAGAAGAGATAAAATCGTCGATGCCTGCAATAAGGCTTCGCAAGATATTGGAATTCTCAAGTTGAAATAGGATGCAGCTGTTTAGTAATGAGTCAATAACTGTTGAGGGTTACTGCTGCAATTATTTCCAGGGATATTTCAGGAGAAAAAAAAACCAACAGGAGAATTTCTAGAACAATAAATTCCGTTTAATATTGAAGAAATGTGATTATTTTACTTACATGATTTTCCAAAAAGGCGAATTATATTTGATATGTATGTGGAAGAATGAAATTTATATCCTTGATGTTTACCAACGTTATAATTTTCGTTTTATAATTTTTTTGCCATTATTGTTATCTTTACATTCATTATTGATATGCTGTGTAGAATTGGTATTGATAAAATTCAAAAATAATTTAAAATCTGCACCAATTTATAAACTTAGTTTCATACATTGTTTCGATACCGTGATTCAGAATCGTTTAAAATAATGCTGAAGGATTTTCTTTGTATCGAATCCTCTCTTTCTTTCTAATTCATTCCGGTTTCAACTCATCCGAATGAAACGCAAAGTTCAACTAGGACGAATGGACATAAGTAGAGGAGCCTAGTAATACGATGGACCACCTTGAAGCATCCCTCTACAACGCGAGAATATGAGCAACCAATGAGGCGAATCGGAAAATGCCAATACACTCTTCAAATCGAGAACCCAGCTAAGATATCTGGACATACTGACATACTTTAAGAAATCTAGCCGTCAGAGGAGCGCCATTTCTATTGCTAACTCTTTAGAAACGCTGAATTTGGATATGTATATTAAATAGCATGAATGGGGAAAATAATTAATAATTATTAAGATTTTTAATATTCTTAAAATGAATCAAAATGAAATTAAAATACAATAAAAGAATGACTCGGAAACAAAATGCAGAAATTTATATATTTAAAACTTTCTTGCGTACCCTCTTTTGTATGCTTTCTAGAAAACTACCCGTTTTTTTAAGCTTCAAACTATAGCTTGCAGAGCATCTTAAACTCTTAAAAACTAAAATAATACTCCAAGTATTTTAGAATTCCGTCGGCTTGTTTATTCTTTCAACTTAACGGCATATATTACAAACCATTGTCAGATTCCAAAAGATTTACAATTGATCATCAGCTATTATACAAAAAATAAACTTAATAATATTAATAAAATATGTTTATCAAAGAAAAAATCGTTTGCTTTTACCTTTTAATAATATTTTAACTGGAATAAAAATAGTTACAGTTACAAAATGTCTGAAAAGGAATCGTCTGCTAAATGTCTATTAACAGATTTATATTATGATATTTAACGAACACCCTCTAATAAAAGTTTTACATCCTTCCCACTGCACAAAACTTTGGGCATTTGGGTTAGGTCGTGCTTTCTGCGATTGATCAACTTTTATTTTCGGAGTCCCACATATGAGAGTTGTGTGCTTCGTAAGGAAAACCGGTGCCTATGTATTAATTCCACGTCATTACGCAAAATAATTACAGAATATTAATCTTTGGAATGAATCTAGCTTACGATCTTTGAAGATGGCATCCAGCTAATATACAAGAATAAGACAATCAGAAATGACCAATTCTTTTTCCTGACCAATAGAAATCGAAATTTGTGAGAGAACTGCAACTGCTGTAGTAGTCACAAGGTCATGTGCCGAATTTTCTTTATCTAAGTCACTGCATTTTTGAGTTATCGTGTTTACATACACGCAAATGTACAGAATGGTAATTGACAGATTTTGTTTAAAATGTAATACGGATCTGCATTTCGTACCATACTTTAACTATTGAGCTCTTTATGTTTCATATATATCATTTTTGCTTGCACTGTTATAGCCAGATAAAACAGATTTCTTCGAAATGAATTTCTTTTGTTAAAAAAATTTGATAAAAATTTGCACATTTTAGTACAAAATCCATGCATCCAATTACATATGTTTGGTTCAAAATGTTTTCGAGTTATAGTTTCACAGGCAAACAGATATAATTCCAAAATGTGTTTTTCGGTCTCAATTACGTTTGAAACTTGGAGATTCGTCAAAGTATCGAGGATGTCTTTTTTAATGATTGAAATATTTTACCTTTATATACTTCATAAAATGTGAAAATAATAACTGGTAAATAGAACAGACGGAACAATGATTATTTTTGAAAATAAATAAGGTAGAAAGAAATCAATCAGATATATTTTCTTGGCAAAAATGCATTATTTAAAAAAAGAGAACATTTTTTAGAGCGAAGAACCAATTTTAGGAGAAGAATAAGTGAGAAAAGGAACAGCGTTTAATTCAATTACTACGAGTCTTGCCAATTTCTCTCTCTTGGTTTCTTATTTTTCAATTGGATTTTTTCGAGTTTCTTTTTATTCTTTTGAATCTCAACTTTCAGTCCACTAGAATCTGGTGTTTATATTTCTCTTAGTGGTAAATATAATGGTCTGTCAAGTTATCCATCATTCCGCCTCTGCACATTGAATACTCTTCAATGTGTAGAAACAATCCAACTTTCTTGATGAAGAGAAGATTCTGAACGTTTCGAGCAATCTTTCAGTATTGACACCATCAGAAACTTAACCCACTGAGAGTTTTATTTAAAATATCTTATATTTGCAGCCACTCTAACAATCCTCTTTCTTACAGGTGTCTTAATTTGGCTTATCATTTCAGAGAAATCGAATCTTTACGAGAAGCAAACCCAACCGCTCTCTCAAATTCAGTATGAACGTTGAATTTTAATTCGGCATCATTGTATGCCATACATATTCAATATCGTTCCAGATTTCTCCCCTTTTTACCATAGATTTATGTGCTATTGACATATATCTGGAATCTGATATAATTTCAGTATGTCCAGATCTCTTTCTGTGAAATAGTTGGAATCTTCCATACTGCTGTTACTTAAGACATGAAAACTATTGGGCCACCATGAAAACGGAACATTCCTACTTCTATAACATGCCAAAAATGGACTAAATTATACCCTGCCCTTTAGTAAAATTTCGATCCATTTGTGTAGATCCTGCTTGTTGGTATTTCTCCATTTAAAAAGAAAACATCCGCTTAGTTTTTATTGATTCCCAAGAAGTCAGAATTTCCCATTTCATCGAATATTTCTGAAAATTTAAACAACATAAGTGATTTTTTTCACTTTCAAACATGTTCTTCATGTCTAGAAATGGAATCCCACATAGAATTTATATTGCATGCTCAAAAACTATTGAACGCCCTCTACAATGTATTTCGCTTCGATGCATTAGAAAAATTTTATTCTTAATCCATATACATATTTCAATTATACATTCAATCTGCACATTATTTCGGTGCCACGCATCTATACATAATCATATTTATTATGATAGTTAAACATTAACTATAATCAAAAATTGAAATCAAGTACTATGTAAAACATATACATTGGAAACAATTCTTCATAATAATATTTAGAGAGTACAATACTTACATATTGAGACTTTGAGCACCGTTATGTTTTACCAAATGTCATATTAATTGTATGTGTGATAATTTTTCTTATTATTAATAGTATTTAAAAATTTTCTTTTATTTATACTATTGTCTTATTCCTTACTTTTTATGGTGTGTTCTATTTTATATTTATTTATATTTCCATTTTTGTTAACTTATACTTTCATTATTGTTATCTTGTTTTTTCTATATTTTACCATATTATTTCATGTTTTTAATCCTTTGAAAATTCTGTTAGACTTGTATATTTCCTAAATTTTTATTTATTATATATAAATTTTGTATTATACTTTATTTATATTGTTTCAAGTTATCAGATAGGAAGAGTATAAAAGTCTCTGCTGTACTTATCTGATTTTTCTGTCTATGCCGGGTTAGCCCGACTGTTTCTGATCTAAAAGCATATATGTTCTGGATTGGGACGGGTTTCTGCACCTTAGTTATCAACTATTATTTCATGGGTTTAAGTCTCCAGTTTGAGTTCTAATTTCGCATGTAGTATTCATAATTAGATTCATTTATTTCCATAATATGGTCTGTTTATTACAAAGACCCAATGTACCTGTCATGCGGTTCAATCCTTAGGAAAGTGCAAGTTATTTAATTATGTCATCCAGAAGGATTCGTATATTTCTCGGAAAGCTATACAAGTATGACACATTTTAAATTTTATAAAAATCATTTTTATATCTAGCCATCTGATAGAATTAAAGACATTACAGTTGTCAGGATATGGCACTCATGTCACTTTATTTTCACCTCTGGATCTCAAAAAACTCTGACTCTTTAAAAGTCAGTGAATGACTTCTACTTTTGCGCAAAAACCAAAATGAATACCAGACGTCACTATAATCTTTCTAATCTTCTAAGAGTTAACATCCCCCCCTCTCAGTTTTTTTATTGTAAATTTATTTATTTAAGCAAAAATCAACTCGCACAAAGATCTTAATTAAGTCAACGGACCACTCCTTACATTCCAGTACCTTTCTATATTTCCTGATTACAAATATCAACCTCTTCCTCTTCAATAAAAAAAGTCTTTAAAATCTCGATTTGAGAGACAATTTGGAATCCCTAGCTAGCACTAATTTTCTTTTGGATAATGGATTTAAAGAATTCCTTACTGCCATTAATATTACACAACATACGTTCTTTTATGAAGTAATGTATCATCTTTATAAAATTCAATCAAATACAAACATTTTTCCAATGAAAGTAATCACTGGTTTTTAAATGCGTAGGTTTAATTAAAAGCAGATATTAATATAAATATTTTATGATATTGAACATATATGAACTTCATGCATCAATGATTGAAGGATGAAATGGTGATGCACTGAACAAAACAAAACTGAAAGAAGAAAATATTTTCTAGGGTTAATTTATTTGGTTAAATTCGTATCACATGCAAAAGTACAAAATTAAATAATTGTGCAAAAATTTACTTATTTTATAATTTAAAACATTTTTTTAAAAAAATTATCACATACTTTATAAATAAACGGCGTAAATGCTTAAATCAAATCTTATCATAGAGCATATAAGATTTAATCTCAAATCAAATAAGATGCATCTGAAAGTAGATATACTTTATTCCATATTTTATAATTGATCATCTGCTTTCCCTACTCTGCAATAAGCACATTGAATCCACAAAGATATGAATTTAAATGTCCTGGCAAAGTTGAAATGGTCTCATGAAACATACCGTTTACAACTAATCATTCAAAGATTCTCCTGCTAAAAGAAATAGTTCGAAAACGTAATTTTTTTCTTAAATTTGCATATTTACTCAAATTTCATTAAATTATATTTGTGTTTTGTAAAAAGAATTTTTTTTTTTTACATATTTTGACGGGGAAAAATTTCTTTCAAACAAGAAAAACATATTTACTTTTAGAAAATATGTTCTTATAAGTATTACAATAGAAAATATAATTTCAAATTTATGGATATACACTTATACTATATGTTACAGATTCCAAAATTGTATATTGTTATTACATTCCGAAAATATTTTTTTGTGGTTTTGATAAACTTTTATAGTTCAGTCTTCATTATATTGCCATACTGCGCCATATAGGCAAATAAAATTTCCGAAAATCTTAGAAAATAATGCTGGCAAATAAAGTTGTGAAAACTTTTTTAAAATAATATAATGTTTGAAAATATATATGTTTGAAAAATATTTGTTATTAAACATTGTAGATAAATAAAGATGTGGACCTATTTTCAGAGTAAATTATTTAAATAAACAGATGACTCGTTGAATAGGGATTTTGAAGAAGCAGTATATGGTAAATGTAGTTGAAGAAAATACTAGATTTTAAATTTTAATCATTCAATTTATATAACTGAATACAACTTAACGGACAATATGCAGAAAATAATATTTAAAATTGCTTACACTTTTTTTAAAATTGCATTCATTTAACACATACATTATAACGTTTTACTAATTTAAAGTTGAATTATTAAACGCGTTGCACTGTGTGAGCGGTGAATGTAAATACTATAAATTTGAAGGGGAAATCAAGCATTTGTAGTTACATTTGCATAGCAGATGGCGAAAGGTTTTATTCTCCTGAATTACCACTCATGTTGGCAGAAAATGTAAGAAATGGGAATTCAATTACTAAACCATTTTTTTGCGCGTCATTCTCAACCTCTCTATCATGCCAATATCAAAGTTCCATGGAGTAAGTGGGTGTAGAATATTTGTAAAAATGAACTGGGATCAGGATTAGAATAACTAAACTCTAAGAATAAAAATAAAGTATTTCTCAATGTACTTCGTCGTTCAGATGTAAATACTATCTGATTTCAACTTGACTGCACATCGCCATTTTGGGCTTATGCACAAACACCTACAATTTGACATTCATGTAATATTCTTCCACTATGTGGTACCTTTTTATTGATTTTTCTCTTTTTAACATGATTCATTATAAAGTTTCGTGCCACTGCCTTTCCTGTTTAGATAGAGAGATCTAGTGCTAATTTTTTAGATTTTTATAAGAGATTGGTATTCTTAATGATACTTAAACTTAGAACATTACTTTTATTCACCTTCGGCAGATATCATATTTAGATAATAATATTACATCTAGCAAATTTATTTTAAGAGTAGTATATCCAAGAAAAGAATTTTTTTTGCCAGGAAAGTAATAATTAAGTAACTTAAAAAGAAATGCAACATATTGTTAAAATCAAAATGCAAATACATTTATATTAATATTTATTTTTAATATCAAATGTATAATTGTTTTAAATTTGCAAATGACATCGGTCTATAAATAAGTAAAAATAACAAATATTGATTATTACATTTATTCCCAAATAGAATGAATAAATCATTTATATAAAGGGATGTAATAAATAAATTTAGAATACTTTTTATCCAGAATATTTTTTGCAATAAAATCTTCACCAGAGTTTAAATTATGCCTGGGGCAAAAATATATCTATAGTCATTTAAGATATATATTTTTTTGTTTTGGAAATAAAAGTTCCATATGTCATTTAAAATTTTTTTAAAGCTTCATTTAAAAATGCTGCATTTTTAATGAAGATACAATCCAAGTTTTGTGGTTTAACATGCGATTGATATAGAAGGTCCGTTGAATTGCTAATTTGCAACAAAATTAAAATTCGGTATATTCGATTTTAATGACAAATTATATATAACCAATGATAAAAAAAATTAAGTAAACCATATTCTTGATATGCATAAATACTTTCGAATAATAGCCGATCCTCGACATTTTCTTATTACCTGCTATCAGTTCCATTATTATGAAATATTCCAGAAAACCATAAAAGTTTTATTTGGCTATAAAGACATTTTATTGGGAATATAAATAATAAACATTCTTCATGAGTTTGGATCAATATTCCAATTTCAATGAAGATTTCTTTATTGGAAAATTTTATTGCCGAACGTAGTTCAATATATTGCTTTCTCAATAATTTAAAACTTAGAATTTTCGTCCCTTCACTTTAGGTCATTTTTAACCACTATTCTAATTTTAACGCCTCGGAAAGATAGTTGATATAAAAATATAGATAGATAAACTTTTGGAACACATGAAATATAAGGCATTTTATTTTTATGAAAAACAAGACTGGTAAGAAATAAAATAGATTCTCAAAGCAGTAGCTTTCATAGAAAGGAAATGGGCTTTTTACATAAACGCGAGACGGCATAAACGAAAATTTAATCTACATATGTGATGTTGAAATTTTGTTAAAAATATTAAAATGAATTTGCTATATGATTTATTTTTTACATAATGTCACATAATACATAGATTTACATAATACTAGGTCCTTTTAAATTTTATCTATTTAGTAAGCAGAAATGAATCATTAAAACTAATAAATCAAAATTTTAGATTAAGAGATAGGTAAAAAACATTACACTAAGAAGCTATTGATGAAGTTATTTACTAC
>JAPMOR010081177.1:45892-96675 GCA_026543865.1 Argiope aurantia | reverse complement strand
GCCAACAGGTGTTGATGCTTCTTAGAAGGAGTGCATACGAGACGGGTCTGAACGAAAGTCAGGACGTGTGAGACGAGACGGGTCTGAACGAAAGTCAGGACGTGTGAGATGAGACGGGTCTCTGAAGGAAAGACGCGACGTAACATGTGAATTAATCCTGCGATGTATTCGACAAAATCTATTTAATGTTCCTTTCTTTTATGTCATTGTAATTGTCCGTCCTAAATGTAATTAAATGTGCGTGATTCTAAATAGTAGTGATTCCTGAGTCCTACACACACACACACACACACACACACACACACACACACACACACATATATATATATATATATATATCGTGTTACACAGAATAAGCCTCGTCATGTCGTCGTTTGTTACATATCAGTTTTCAAACAGCATTTTGAGAATTATATTTAGCAAATGTTATCAGTTCTCAGTAAGCATTATCAAATTTCATCAAAGCTCCGTCTTACTTTTCTGGATCTAATGAATATTTATTGAGGTAACAACATTAGCGGTAACAAAGAAACAGTAACAATCCTGAATCTGACGGCAGATGTTTGTGCATTTTAACGATACTAACAGAACTGTGCGTACCTTTCGCCATCGGAGACAACATGAGCAAGTTGACACACGCCGCACCGTGGCCTTGTCCAAACACGGTGACATTCCTCGGGTCTCCTCCAAATTCAGCGATGTTATCTTGTATCCAGTGCAGAGCTGCAACCTGATCCATGAGGCCGTAGTTACCTCTTGCAGATCGGTCCACAGCCGGCAAGAAGCCTAATAATAATCAAAACACAATTAAAGAGATGCGGATTTGATACATCAATGAAAAACATTAAGTGGAAAAACCAAACACACATCACTTAAATCCATTCAAAACATATTTAATAGATGTGAAAAATAAGATTTATAATCCCACAAATCAATTTTTGACGATTATTAGGAATAATTTATAAATAGTTAGTTTAAAAATATTCATTTGACATGAACTAAAAATAAGAATTCAATGGAATCAGTTATTGCAAATTAAAAAGTGTAAATTTTATGAAATCAAACCAGAAATGAAACTCTTACTAAGGTGTTTAAAATGCAGAAAAAAAAACCCCACGCGTCTTGATGCTTTAATGAATGAGTTTGAATTCCATCTTAAAGCTTAAAATCAGTGTTATAGTCGCATACTTTGCATTAAATTGAATTGAAAAAAAAGTTTTGGGATAATGCAAAATTTATCTAAAAGTCCATGTAAAATAATTTTTTCGGATGATATGAACATCGATTTCTTAAGCAAATTGTAATGGTCATCCATTTGGCACCAGTAGAACTAATTATTCTCTCGAATAAGCTTTCTGTTGGAAGTCTATTTCTTGATTTTTTAAATCTTCTTTCCTTTCATTAGATACTTCTTGGGAGCGAACTCATTCCAGATAACTTCAAATAATATTTTGCAGCTTCCTTCATTATCTAAGCAAGGCGATGAATTGATTATATCTGTAAAATCGTTCAAGATTGGTGATCGATTTTTTTCACTCTCTATCTAAAGAACCAAACTTTAGTACAGTTCCTAAGGATAATAGAACATTTCCGTATTTTCAAAGGTTAATAATGAACTATTGGTTTTATTTGATCTAATTTTCACTTGTTACGAAAGAAACCGTTTAGTAGTGAATTTAAGAAAAATTTCTGAAAAAATTTCCGAATAATTAGAAACACAAATTAAGAAAATCATTACATTTATAATAATAATTTAATTCTTTATATTTAAAGATATTATCCTATTAAAATGTTTGATAGGAATTTGCTATAAACTATATAAAGTACGAAAAAGAGTATGAAGTATGGGCTAAAGTGTTTTTTAAAAACGCTTAATTATCTCAAAAGAATCAGGCGTTTAAATTAATATGATATTAAAATTAAGCAACAATGAATATCAAAGGAAAAGGATAACATTGGATGTAATTAAAATACAAATTGAAATTTTTTAATTAAAATTGAAAAATTAAATTGCTTTTAAACTTCTTACTTTCATCTTTCAAAATTTTTATTAATTTTTTATTTTCTGAGTTTTAGTATACTGATAAGTATTTTTTAAATTATTATTCAAAGTTTATTGAAAAGCAATATTGAAGTTGACTGATCTATTTAACAAACATATAGTATTGACTCAATTATTAGCTGGAACTCAGTTATCTGCCATAAATGATTCTATCCCCCTCCTTGGTAATTTTACTTTACTTCGAATACTTATATCTCCTCATTTTTTAATGTCCAAATGCACTGATCTCGATACAATAAGTCGTTACTTGCAAATATTAGTGAGAAAGCTTAAAAGAGTCTATTCTTCCTCTATTTTTTGCTGATTAAAAATTCGTATCTTGGTTCCAACGAGGAGGGTTGAGGTATCCCTATGGTAATAGAGCCATTTCTTGGCTGCCCCCCCCCCCCCCCCACGATAACAAAATTCGAGCTCGATGTTTTTCCACAAACTCCAGCCACGAGTAGATTCACAATTGATGACACATTTGTGATAAACTTCAATATACTTTTCCACGGAAGGGCATGTTTGAACACGGGGCGAAGTTGGAACTCGTTAGATCTCATCAAAGCAAAAGAGAAAAGAGACAGAAATCTTCGTCTTTCTTGATTTTACTAAGAGATTCTGATAGATATTTCTCTGACACGGACTTATTTAAGAAAGAGAATCTTTGAAAGAATGCTGTTAAAAAATTTTCTCCCTTCCCTTAGTGTGTAGGAAATTAAAACTGAGCAACTTTGTAAAAAACCTGTGTTAAAATAATTAAATAAAAAAAGTGAGAGAAGACAAAATTCTAGAATAAAGTAATATGGTTGCATTTAAGATTATAATTAGAAAATTAATTATGATTTAAATTAAACTAAGAGATATCATTACGTTTATATATAGATTTCATATACATGGACAATAACAAAATAATATGTGTCTTACGCACTATATAATACACAATACATCCTTTCATGTCGTTATCCAAATTTTTTGTAAACCTAAATCAAATCTGCATTTCATTTTTATAAATGCGTACTTCGTATATAAGATTACAGTTCATTTCAAATTCAAATTAATGCAATTTAAGACAAGAATATTTAAATTATGCCTTTAAGCCTTGATAATAACATCTTACGGAAGAGGAAATTTTATTTTTTTCATACAAGAGAATTACATATATAAATCTTCACTAATGCTATATGCACATACGAATTGAGATTCAGCCTCAGAATATTTTCTTCTCTTTTGATCATGAGATTTAATTTACATAATGGATAATTATATTTAGGAGAACATTAATTAAAAATTCATTAACGCTATAGAAAGTTTAAAAAAAATAAGGAAGAAAGTCCTGAAAGAGCTTAAATTTGTCTAAGCGAATAATCTGTTAGCACTGGCATGCTGTGTTTGTTTAAAGTATAAAGCTGCAAAGATAATGTTATTCCTCTAGATTATTTAAAATATTATCTAATAAAATTGCTTTTTCAAGGCTTTGTTTCCATAATATGTGTTTACTTTAAGATATTAGACGTGTCTTTATGGCGAATTTTACTTTTAAAAGTGTCTGTTTTAAGACTAGACATCTAAGACTCATTAGCAGTTATAATTCTTCGATACAAACTGCTTTTTCAAAGGAAATTAAATCATATTTAAAAATTTATTCTGGAATAGTGTATTTATTAAAATGGAAATATAACAATATTCCCATAAAAAGTAGGCTATAATGGAATGAAAGAAGTGTCCAGCCATTAAAACTTTAAAATATTACATTAAAAATGTATTAATACTATTTGTAAAGAGTTATTAGTAATAATAATTTCTAATTTAAGCGCAATGCATCATCATTTAATTATAAGTAATAACATCAAGTTGCTCTTTGTCATCATTATTATTAAATATAATTTTAGATGAACAATCTTCCATTGACTTTTAGTAGTGACTTTATATATAAGATTTAAAAAAATCAGATAATCGTGGTAAAAATCCTTTTTTCCTCGAGGATTGGAATTCAGCTGTTTTTCTTGTAAATTGATAGAAAATAAATGTGAAAGTCAATAAAATAAAACTTAGCAGTAATTTCATATTTGCACTCGGATATTAGTTTTGAAATTTATTTTGATAAAATAAAGATCACAATTCTTGTTTACATGCCTAAGAGTTGAGTTCGTTTTATAACAATATTTTGAACTTCGCAACTTCCTTTAGAGGTTCTTCAGTTCGATTGCTACCAGAAAATTAAATGTGACTAAACCTTTCGACAAAAGAGAGATATTGCGATTTGGATACCTTTTATTTCCATTCTTTAACTTCTACTGAAATCAACATTTGCATCGTCATTCCAGGATTATTTGTTGAATTTTACATGCGTTCAATAAAGATCTAAATTTTATAAAATTAATAACCAAATCTAATGTTACTTATTGATATTTTTTATCCAAAATAATGTGACCTTTCCTATGCTTTTTCCATTTTTTTTTTTTAATTTTTGTGTAAAATGTACAAGGAATTCTTGTATTCAACACACACACACGCACGCACGCACTGTGTGTGTGTGACATTATGGTTGAAGTAGAATGCAGGTTTGAAGACATAGAAAAGATTTTGTATTTTTAATTTCGGTTTTTATTTTCACTCGGGAGACAGGCATGATTATTTACAAGAAGGCGCAGTGCGCCACAAAAGCAGAAGTAAAGAAGACGACGAAACAAATGATCACTAGTCTTATATAACATGGCATTTCCGGCCATGTGGCGACTGAATACATGTGTTGACCTTTGTCAAGGGCAACAAAGGGATCACTTTCATTTGATATGTAGAAGTGATTGTGCAGTCACTTTTACACAGTTTCAGTTGAATTAATTAAACAGAAAGTGGAATTGTATCAGGAAATAAGAGAATGAAATGACTATGGGCTAAATTAAGAAAAAGCTTTGGAAATTAATTTGGTTGAAATTAAGAGTTTAAAATATTATTGCATATATATAAACACACACATTAATAATGAAGATAAAAGTGAGTGTAGAGCTAGAATACCAGACTATTTGACCCTATTTTTGCATAAAATTAAATTTTACACTATTTTAAAACTAAAACTAAAACAAACAAAAAAACAAAAACAAAAAAAAAACGTAAAGTCCGACATTTACATTTTCAATATCGCTATGTTATTAAGGGTCTGATCTCCAGTAGAAAAGTTCATGTATGCAATGAGGGGAACATATCTAAGGCAATTAAAATAACAGTGCTTTAATATCTGACAATTAGACGGAACCAAGGACAAGAGAATATATCTAAATGATTTAACTGGAATTTAATATAATTAGAGTCCTCGGTGAACCAACTAATTATAGATACGATAAAAACTCCAATTTATTTAAAGAATCAGCAGTTTATGCTTTCAAAAGTTTGTCCTGAGTTTCAATTTTTGACATAATATCATTTTATACATTTCAGTTCATTCAAAATTGTGTGCGCAGTCGACATAACTATCTCCAGTTGGAGTTGCTCGAGGAACTTAACATATTTAATACTTGGGCATTTGGTTGGAACTAGAACTAGAAGAATTTGCAGTCTCAGTAGCTATAAATATTTTTAATGTTTTATACAAAGGATCGTTTTAGGTGAAATAATAACTAATTCAATTATTGTAATTATTATTAATTAAAATTATGATATGCTTGGACAAATTGTAACTGCAATTGCAAAACGCTATAGAAATAATCGTTTACGGCATATTCATTTTCCCCTTTGTTTTTGATCGACTGATTATTATCAAGAAATGGATTACTGCTGATTTGTGTAACAAAGTTCAGTCACCATAACCAATTATTATTGACACAAAATAAACCTTAAAAAAACTTCTTCTTTTATACTAAGTTAAATATTTTTTCTATCGTTTTCTAGAAGTTATAACCATTCATAAGCACGACAAAAGTTTTATATCACCCTGTATTTTATAGTTATTTACAGGAATCGGATATTACTTAGTGATTTTTTGAAAATATAAATAAGACAATGTTATAATTCTTCTGTCATTTCTTTACATCATTTAAATTTATGATTAAAAAAGCTTTTTTATAAAATGCCTTTTTAATCAAAAGATGATTCATTTAACCCGATTCATTTAAATTGTGCTTTGATTTATTAAGGAATATTCCCAACATAAAAATACTTTTCATCTCAATTTTTATGTTTCTTCGTGGCACATTTACATATTTATACGATCAACCATAAACTTTCAATTAAAATGTGTTGCCTTTTTGGGATAGTAAAAGTTAACGAGCTTCCATATTCAAGAGAAAAATCATAATATTTGCAAGCAACATAATAGACATCAGCATTTTCTTTCGTCTAAAAAAATATGACTGTCTTATGAAGAAAAGAATTATCTAAGATGATAGCTTTGTTACCTAAGTTGATAGCTTCGCAAATAAAACTGAAAAGAAGAAAGGCAACTGTAAGAAAATATTAGTTGTTGAAGCATAAAATGTTTCTTCATTTGTTAGGGGCTCTGGTCAAAAGAATCTACTTCTCTTTTATTTTTTATCTTCCTCCTCCGACAGATTTATGTTTTTACCCTGCAGGTAGCTAGCTAATCGGAAGTGGAGGTCGAGAAACACAAAGAAGTAAAAATGCTTCTCAAGGAGTGGCGGCGCAATTAACCTTCCTTTTATCTATCACTGAACGGGTCTTGTACACGTCACTTTCATATTGGCGGCTAATTGCTATGTGATAATGATGAGAGGATTCAACCGAGAAGATACTCATACTTCGAGAAGACATACTTTAGGAAAAAATATTAACACAAAATATTATTCTATATTATGAATCTCATCATATTTACTGAATTTGCCTTTTCTGAAATGTGATATGTACAAAAAAGCACATATAGTAATCTGAAAAATTCATATTACTTATTTTTAAGAATTTATAAAGCAGCTTTAAAATAGTATTAGAAATACTTCATTTAAGATTTATTAAAATATTACTTTTTCATTTAATGATCTTATATAAGCTTTTCATTTTGAACCTGCAAGCGTCTACGATTCTACAATATTTATGAATTCATGTTTTTATTTAAACAGGTTATTACTAATAAAAGTTTGAATGAACTGAATCTGAATGAATCTGAGAAGGAAATAATGATGAATAATTAATTCTGAAATTATGAATGAATAATTATCTGATACTTAGAATGATTATTTTGAGAAAATGCAATATCTTAAATAATTTTTTATGCCTTTAAATTCACGGCTTCCTCCCAGTATGATTCTTTTCGATATCTTGTTCTTATACTTGATTCCCTTTTATAAAGCCGCCATGTAGAACCAACTCATTAAGGAGAAGGCAGTTCAGATTATCACATATTTCTACATACCTTTTACTGAAGATAAAAGAGATACATTTTTGTACTTAAAACCTACTTTATTTTAAATGCTGTTTAAAATTACCTACGCATTATTTTACTATTCATTAAAAAATATAACAAAATTGTGTTTTTTTTAAATAATATAATTAATTATTATTATTATAAGAATTATCTATATTATCCCACTCATTTTAACTTTTGTATTTAGTATTTAGTATTTACAACAGCAACACCCAAATGAGTGTCCATATCAACTCCTATTTAATTACTTATCATTATGTTTCGAAGTGGCTTTTCGACTTTTTGAAGTAACAATAACTAATTGTTAGCTTTCAGCTACAATACTTTCATGTGGTGCCATCCGTTCCTTGAACAATATAATAGTTAACGAATTTTCTTTTAGAAGTCAGCAAATTATCCAACTATTCACATCGAGCTTTTTATGCAAATAATGCATCTGCGAATGCATCAACATTTTCTTTCATTGAGAAGTTCTTTTATGGGTATTACAAAAGATAAGAAGAAATCTACAGACTCTTATTGTCGAACACAATGGGCTGAATATTTTGCAGAGAAATTCAATGAAGGGGAAAGCAACTGAAGAGAGGTATGAGTATTGGAAGAATAAAATATTAAAGGGGTAAGATATCTTCTGAACCTTTTTTATATTTGAAATACTATTGGAAACTTTTAGGACTATTGCAACTTAACATATAACTGAAGTATTTTTGGAAATAAAAAACGTTATTTAATCTGCTTCTGTAATTGAAATTAAAATTATATTTTAAAAGTTCCATTTTTTAAATGTAAATAAATTTGATTCAGTTTCGATTTATATAGTTACCTATATCTTGTATCTTTAAACGAGCTTTATGTTTTTATATTTAAATAAGGTTTTGCTTTTTAAGTTGATCTATATAGGTGTATTTTCTGAAAAAAAAGCGATTTTACACACACAAAATATTTTTACAACTAGCTTTAAAGTCGGCAACTTTGCCGCCAAGCCCGGAGTGGCTTCATCCGGCATCCAATCGAACTTATCGTAAAACGGTCTTCCCTACAGTGGTACTGAATGTGATGGTAAACAACATTACGTATTCGCAACATTGCTCTCCTCTTCAAGGACTGACGAGCCGGCAGTCCCACTACAAGCAATAACTGGTACAGGCCATTGATTGATAGGAACAATTGTTGGTCCGGCGGTGGGCGACCTCCGCGATTTCGCTGCCGACATCATTCACTAGGGTGGTGAAAGTGAGAAATCCTTCTGCACCCTGTCGCTGTTTGGGTAGTTGTTTGGTTTCGTAAAATGCAAAGATTCAAACATCGTACAGGTAACAATTCTAACCAAGTACGATTCTCTCGGGAAAGGAATTCTTACCAAGCTGGCCGATTTCCCGCTTTCAATTGGCTCCATCGAACAAACCAAATACAAGGGACGCTTCGACAGTGCCTTCCACTTGAAATCCGGGCATTCATAGCCGTCCTCCCCCAAACTTTCCAATCATGGACTTCTTTCCGATCCCCTCGAGAACTGTCCGCAGCTCTCAACACAAGGATCCAAAGTTCCTCTCAAACTATTCGCTTTATACTCCTATTCAGATCCACAACAAACATGAATTCTCGAAGGAAATCCGAATCGTGACTACAAGGATCAGCGATTCCAGCCGCGGACACTTCATCAGTAGCAATCCTCAAGGATATATCAAGAGGCTTGGAAATAGATTTTCCCTTAAACCTCTGAGACAAATCCATTCCAACAGAGTCACATTAGCTCCTGTGTCTACTGACATCGAACACGGATTGCCACAAACAATCCCATCTAAGCAAAATTCATTTTCTCCACCCCCAAGTTCCTGGATTTTCGATTCTGCTTCAGGGGCTTCATTCGGAAAAGACACTTTTATTTCTGCAAAAGGGTCGCCAGTAATGAAACATAAACTGTAGAATGAATACTATAATAATACAGATTGTTTCGAATAACATGTTAAACTAAGTTAATTCACGATTTTTTAAAATTCAAATGACCAGATCACATGTAAGTAAGATTAAAAATTATTCATATGTAATCAGCATGTGATTCGTATTTAAATATTTTCTCCGACGAAACACGATCTTATGGGGAAAAAAACTGCCGAGCGAAACTTACTTTTCCGGATATTATATATAATATGTAAAATATAATATAATACAAAAATGTACAAGCACGTCAAGATGCAAATGGCATTCAATTTATTGTTGAAAGTGTTGCTCTCATATATACAAAAAATGAGAAATTCATCAACAAATAGTGTTATACATAAAAATAAATAAAAATAATAATTTTTTTCTTTATACACTGGTGGAAAAAAAATTCCCATCACCAAGAAGGACTTCTGCTAGATAAACAAAATTTGGTAGGCATATTTATAAACCTGAAAGATGACATCGATTCAAATTTCGCGCTTCCCGCATAAGTGTGGCGCTAGTAGCGCCACTCAGAATCTACATATTATGCTTGCTTTAAATGTATACTGTAAAGTTCGTGAGCGTTATTTATCTTTGCAATCTGACGTATTGAGTTTATGTTTGCCAAGAATGCCTTTAAGAAGACGAAGAAACCATTATCAACAGCTCTCCGAGTTTCAACGAGGTCATGTAATAGGGCTACGAGAGGGTGGATTTTCTTCCCGCGATATTGCAGAAAGACTTCGCCCGGAAAATATACATTGGGAATTATTGTTGGGAGTAGTGGTCAAGGGATGGTACTCCCTCAAGAAGACCAGGTTCGGGACGGCCAATTATCATTACTGAGAGTGAAGACCGCTAAACTCGGCATACGGCTGTGGCGCATCGTACTGCGTCTGCGGCAGAAGTTCAAGTTGAAATTGGTACCACAGTGACACAACGAGCTGTTAGAAATCGGTAACTTCAAGAACAGCTTCGAGCCAGGCGTGCATTCCATTTACTCAAAGCCATTGGCGTTTACGACGCCAATGGTATTAGGCCAGAGCTCATTGGAGGACGGAGTGGAAATCTATTGTGTTTTCTAATAAAAGCGTGTTCTGCCTTGGCGCCAGTTATGGCCGTGTTTTGGTCAGAGGAACACTGCAATCAAACTGTCTGCAGCCTAGATACCCTGGAACTACATCTGGAGTCATGGTCTGGGGATCAATTTCCTGTGACAGCAGTAGCACTCTCGTGGTTATCCCAAATACACCGGACTGCAACTTTGTACGTCAGTCTGGTAATTCAACCTGTTGAGCTGCCATTCATGAACAGCATTCAAAGCGAAGTTTTCCAACAGGATAACGCTCACCCTCATATCGCTGTTGTAATGCAACATGCTCTACAGAGTGCCTACATGTTACCTTGGCCTGCAAGGTCACCAGATTCTGTCTCCAACTGAGCACGTTTAGGACATCTTTGGAGGACAAATCCAGCATCATCCACAGCCAGCCCTGACCGTCCCCATATTGACAGAAGAAGTATAACAAGCATAGAATTAATTGCCACAAAGTGACATTTGGCACCTGTATGACACAGTGCATAAACTTTTGCAGGCCAGTTATTAATGTAACAATGTAATGATACACCGGTTATTAATGTAACCAGATTTCACATTTAAAATGCATTTTTTTGAACTTAAATTAACCTGAGATCTTGAAAATTTTATCAATTAAGCATGCTAACTAGACAAATACATTTTCCAAATTTCATAACACTACAATAATTTTTTCTTTGTGTTGGGATTTTTTCCCCATCCGTTTATATTAAAAATTAGTAATGAACGGAACAATAAACTTATTACATACCCAGTTCTATCATATAATTAATGTTAAACACACAAAAAGAAAAAAAATGAAAACTCTATTTTAAATAGGGTAAAAATTCTTAATATTTCGAAAATATAAAATTAAATTATAGAATAAAAGTATTTAAAATTCATTTACGAATACATTTTTTGCCTCCATAAATATGATTGTAAATAACTTCGAAAGTATCAAAAGTATAACTTGGAAATTTAGATATAATCAGAAATTTTGATTAACTTTTCATTTGATAAATAAAGTCGTAGAAATAAGCTAAAAAGGCAAATGTTTTAGGTACTTTGTCCCTATTCTGTGTTTTGAAGTTTCTTGTTGAAAGAGAATTTGAATTTTTTTAAAAATTTTTTTATCTTTTTCCTAAAATATATTTATGTTTTTCGTCTATAAATATTTGATAGGAAATCGATAACAAGAAAAACATATTAATAAAATACTAAATTTCATTTCAGAGTCGATGGCAAAATTAATCTTGTGTCCATGACTGAATAAATTTTCTCAATTTGCTATGATATCAAAATTTTACCACTTAAAATTATAAAATATATCACATTCATCGAACTTTTTTTTAAAAAAAAGTGAGATATAAAAATATACACGTTTTAAGGTTTATAACACTCTCAACTATTGAGCTTAACGGTGGCAGAGTGGGTTAAGGGATGATATGCTTCACAAATGGAAGAACTGGAAAAACATCATGAAAAAAAAAAAATGATGGACGTGATTGCACTATCGCCAGCAGCAAAACTATCAAGGGATTTATAATTCCATCTACGTAAACACCATTGGGGATCAGATTTACACGAAGAAGATAATCTTTGGTACTTCTTTTGTATATTGCAGTTTCATTAAATTCCTCTTTATCCAGATGATGAAACATCGGCTTAACCAACGGAAAATCCCCACCCCTTTTGTTTATCATGATTCCATATTTTTTTTTCTTTCGAATTTGATTAGATATGCTAAGCGAAATGGAGTTAGAGCCACAACTATCAATTTTCTACCATTAGCAACCAAATTTTACAATTTCTTAATCTTTATTTCAAAGGAGGAGGAAATCTTAAAACCGTTTCTTATAAAGCTCCGATTTTATCGAAGAGACAGCACAGTTTCCATTCATCTGGAATCATGATATGAAGTCACGTTCGATCATCCTGGTGATTATCTTCCTTTAGCAATAAAATCCAGTGGATTTCAATGATGGATTTGAGTTGATTGTTATGGGCGCATCTGATGAGTTTTATTTATGCGAATCCATCTGAAATAGGTGGCAATCTCGTTGCTGTAATATCGGCAGCTTCTGCGTGTGTACTTGAAATATCTCGCATCTTTGAATGCATATGCAAATAGCTTCACCGTCGCTTCAAGCATGCTTAAACACTTTGCATATTCACAATTCAGTTTTGTGCAGCTTTTGTAAACATGGCACTTTTCAAAAGGGCTGTCAATAAATATTGTCTAATATTTTCTTTTTTCTTTTTAACATGTGTTTCCTGTGTTTTTTCCTACTTTTGTTACTTTGTTACTTATACATTTGCATACACTAAACGATTGGCAGAGTGTCCGGCACCAACCCCTAAACTTTGTATTATGAATTCAGAATCACCCTCTATAATATTAAAATTTTCCAGACATAATTGGTTAGGTATCTAAAATTTCATAATTCCTAGAATTTATATTTTTTAACATATATATTTCTTCGTAAATAGACTAACAACATCTGCTTGCAGAACTAGGCAACTACCTAATATCGGATATGGGATAAAAAAGGAATCTTTCTAAACATAAACACTGAGAAGTAAAGTATGATTAGTTGAAAAATAAACTGAATAAATTTATGGTACATATAAACAATGTGAAATTATTACTAAACAGAAAATCAATAGAACTCCCTTCAGAATGAAAAAATTCTTTTCCGAAAACGCTGAAGTCTAGGTATTTGTAGAAATGTGTCTTATATGTTATCTCCTATGTCAGAAATCTTACATTGGTTGCTCGTGAGATGATATAAAAAATTTTGGTAAGGGATAAAAATCAATAAAAAATAAACTAATGACATAGGGATTAGTTCTGAGAGAAAATAAAATTTTAATTACTTTATGGAAGTGAATATTTTATAGTTACGACATTTATACATCTGCTAAGTAGAGGTTAAATAAGTGCATTTGGAGATTGCTGAGTTTGCTGTTGTTCCGTTCTCTGAAAAGCTAGAAAATAGTTCCAAACTTATCAATAATCAAAACATTGTAACCAAACGCTTATCAAACACAACAGCCAGCTCTAACCCAAGAATATTTACACAACAGTTAGCGTTAACCCGAGAATATTTAATGAAAGCGTACAAGATACCTTTGTATTTTTTAGCAAGTGATCAGAAACAGCTTCATCGTGTTTTTTTCACACAAAAATTGGCCCAGATGAACGAGTTTTGGGGTTTATGCATTCTTCTATCAGAAGTTATTTAAAAGGTTAAAATCTATTATCTGTACGAATACATGACATCTGTTGTTTAAACTCATTTTTCCAGTAATTCGTTCTAAACCCTTAATAATAAAAATATAGAAACTATTATTCTCATTGATATATTTTAACATAATATTTCAATTCATTGATATTATGTCTATACACCATGATATTATTTTCAACTTGCAGTATTAATATTATCCTATTATAATTTAACTTTTTTTAATTAGTAATAAATAGAGGATTTCTATAGTTCCATTCAAAAAATGTTTCAAATACTCATATCAGCATCTTTATGTATTTTTTTCTGTGGAAAATTCGTTTATAGCTTTTATAATAGAAAGAAACAATATATGACAATGACAATGGATTGCAGCGGACAAAGTATTTTAAGAGAAACAAACAATGGAAAAAAATCTCAAATGAAAGCAAGTGTCGTCCATTGAGGAATAAAAAGCCATCCTTTCCATTCCTTCTGCTGCTAGTCGCAAGCATTTATTCTTTTGTACTATTTCTTCTTCTTCGAACATAGCATGTACCCACTCAAAGAGAATGTCGGGAAACAAATGGCAGTAAGAAATAAAACTTGCGTCTCCGGGGAAGATGAAGCAATTAACCTTCCTTCTGTCTATCACTAAGTGGGGCATGAGCACGTTTGTTTGATATTAGTGGATAATTACAGCGGCACCGAAGGGGTATAAACCGAGAAGATATTATAATTGTTATAGATAGGAAAACATTCCGGATATAATTTAGATCTTGAGATTTTTATTATGTTGATTCAGCTTCCATTATGCACAAAACGCAAATAAAAGACATGAAGCCTGTGTCAAAGTTGTGTTACTATTGGAATTTTTGAACATTTACAAGAAAAAAATGCAAAAAAAAAATCCAACATTGCACATATAGTGCAGAAAATACCAATATTATACAGAAAATAAAAGTTTAACATATTTTTCAATGCAAAAAAAAACTGGCTTGTTTTTGTTACAAAATCTTTTTTTTTATAAATTAATTTTGCTGCCTTGGCAAATCTATACTTATATAAAGCTCAATGTGTGTGTGTGTGTGTGTGTGTGTGTGTGTGTCTGTTGACGCTCTACAGGCCAGACCGTTTGACCTACAGCTACCAAATTTGGTACATGTATACTTTGGAGGTCGGGAATGAGCACCTGGGGTCCGTTTTTTGAATTTTTAATTAGAATTTTAATTATTAATAAAAAACTAACTTTCCCGCCAAAAAAATCTTCTCATTTTCCCTCCGACAAATCAGTAAGGCTTCAGTTTTTTTTCCCCACACTAATGAGGCTAGGCTTAAGATTTTTCGGCCGATTATTTCAAACGATTCTGTTTATTTTCTTAATGATTGATGCATTTAAGATTAAACATTGTTAATTAACCGATCTTTCAGATTCATTAAAAAGTACTTTTGAATTAAAATAGAACAGAATAAAGGAAATTAAAAATTTCTAATCTGCATAGCGTTATCCCAACTGGTGTAGAAAAATTCACGCATTTTCGTTACCTTAACTGGCGTTGAAAATTCACGTATGCGCATTGTGTTCTGATTATCGAGAAATATTATCAACGGATGCGGACTTGATTTAAATTATTTTTATTTTAGTTCCAGGCTTTTGTAATTAAATTGTATTTATGTTAGCTATATATTTTTTGTATATGCTTATAGTTTTAAATACGTCGTTTTTTAAGTAGTTTTTTCAACCTGTTTTCAACCGCTTATCTTAAATGATTCGTTTTATTTTCTTAGTGTTTGATGCATTTAAAATGAAACATTGTTAATTAATCGATCTGGTCATGATGAATCTGAGAAAATTTTGTTCCCAAATTCTTGAAATATTACATAAATTAAGAAAGATATTCTTTAGGGCCCATAAAGTGTAAACGCTCAGTGACTCTGTTTTCAGTAATGATATTACAAAAAAATACTTTGTTTCAGAAAAAAATATTATTATATTAATTTCAGATTAATCTTTGCCACTTTAATTTAAAGTATAAATTCTACTGGAGCTAACAGAAAATTAGAGAGATACATTTTAAATTATGACTAAAGGCCTTTATAATATTTTGAGTGAATTATATGACTATCAAAATTTGAAGTTTTAAAATATTTTGATGATGAAACTATTAAAGAAGGAATTGCGTAAAATATTTAATTATTAAAATTTTAACGAACAATAAGATTGGCGAACCGGCTGGTCGCCAAAGGTGGCTAGTATGAAATAAGAGTGAAATAATTTTATATACTTGAGATACATCAGAAAACACAGTAAATTGGTGTGTAGTTTTCTGCATCGGAATTTTGTGTATCGCAATCATCGAGAATGTTCTCTCCAAATTTTCTCGCATATTTGACTGAATAGGTAAATTTGTATTTCAGATATGTCCTGATATTCCCAGCCGATTTTAAAAATTTAACGAAGAACTACACTTGCAATAACGAAATAATATATACCTAATTGATAAATTTAAGTCATTGCGTTTCTGAGTTATTGCATTGACATGTTTCTGAAAGTACAGAGCGACAAAGAGTCAAGAGTGATTTGGATTTGGCTCAAGATTTGATAGATGTTTACAATTTAGAGGTTAAATCTGTGTACCAGATTTTATCTATCTAGCTCTTTGCTTTTTCGTTGCTCTTGCGTTACTTCCTCTTAATATGTTTCGTTCAACATTTCGCAGAAACCGACACATTTGATTTAAATACAGGACGCCAAATTTCATTTGTCTAGCTCAGAGGGATTTTGATATATCATTCTTCCAGACAGACATTTTCCTTAAATGCATTGTTCTAACTCAGGGAGGTCTAAAAACAGGAGATTCGTCCAATTCAAGATTTCAAATTTCTGTACGATTACAATATTTTCTCGATACTTCTTACACGAGAAAGTAACAAGATGAAAACTACTAGACACATGATTAAGAATGAAAATTATAACATATCAAATAGACATAAAAGAAATATCTTCATTTGAATCCTTTTTTAATGACTCATTTCACAACATGAAAGACAAGATGTTTTTTCATCCACTCGTTTAAATCTACATACTTGAAAAAGATCAAATATATCTACAGTTACATTAATCAATGAGTAAAAAATAATAAAACATTAAAATAATAAAACATTAATTAATTACATTCTCTGTTATTACAAAAATAATGTATATATATATATATATATATATATATAGGACATCAAGAAGGGGGACGTAATTCTTATTCTCTCTCTACTCTCATCCAGGAATATTTATTTCCAAAGTGGAGAACAGCATATCCAGGATAAAAATAGAAAGAGATAGAAATTAATTGTGAGGTTGACACTATACTCGCATCTCAATAAGACTGAGGTATTTGAATTTATGTTGCGATGGCGCTTGTCACATCATCATTATGGAGAAAAGAAAAAAACTAACTTTTACGAGTGGAGACAATGGGCGAACCTAAGTTGGAGATTATGTTTAAGAACCATGGGAAATAAAAGGATTTTTTTAAAATTTAAATTATTATTCATTTTAATTTTTCTGGAGGATAATATGTTTTTAATTTTGATACATGGACAATATCAGTAGCTTTGTTTGTTAATGAGTTTGGTTTAGTTATTTCATAATTTACATGTGAAATTTTAGTTACTATTTCATATGGACCTGAAAATACTGGAGATAAGAGAATATTTTAGAATGAAGTTACTATGGGCTAAATTAAGATAAAATCTTGGAAATTAATTAAATTGAAATTAGAATTAAAATATCATTATATATATATGTATATATCGATCAATTTCACTGTATTTTCTATTATTTAAGCGCGCTTAAGTCGGCAATTTTATTGTAAAGGAACTGTGGCTATATCAGTGGCATGTTTTTTGTCTTAAGTATTTAGCCTAATAAATGGGTCAGTTTCCATAACCATGCCTTTGAAAACTTTTCCAGTTTCTTTAACAATATTAAATAACGAATTTTCCTTTTTTCGAAGGGCGCCTTTTTAGTTACTTACAACAAACCTTTTATGGAAATGGTGATTTTTTTTCTTTGGTCAATCCATTAGCAACCGTTGTTATCGAAAATCTTTCTTTTCTGAGATTGATATTTATTGGAATATGAAAGGCATTCCCCAAAAGAATTTGTAGGAACGTGGAAAAATAAGAATGAATTAAAAAACATTCTACTCAACCTTCAATTAAGAATAAGCAAATATTAATTGTAACTAAGCAGTAGAATTATCAAGACAGTACAATTGTCAGTTTTAGCGTATAATTTAAACATATTCATTCATTGAAACTACAACAAATCTGCATGTTATGTGACAAGATTTTATCTGCAAGATATATTTTACGATAGGTTAAATATATCTTGCATTTTAAAAAACGTTAATTAAAAAGTTAACGTGCAAGTTAAATAAATTTGCAAGTTAAAATTTTTTTCAAAAGTTCATAATATGTTTTATTTAATATTCTTAATTTCTGAGCAATTTCTTTCAAGAAACGTTTGAATTTTATTTCGAAACAATTTTTATAAAATTATATTGAGTTTTATATTTACAGAATAACATGTTCTAATGCTGTATTATATCTTTAAATGCCATTTTCTCAAATTTTAAATTTTTGCAAAATTTTCTTACGAAAAACATCGCAAATTAAAACGTGATGCATAGATGTTCAATATGCTCAATAGTTCCATAACTAGAGAATACGCAATCTGCTCATTTAAAAAAAGTCCTATAATGGTTTTAATACTTTACAATGCAAAAAAAATCGTATTATTTGTCAGTCAAAAAACAATATTTTAAAAATTGAACCGAATAAAAGTTTTTTTTTTTTTTACGAACTCGGAAATACACGTATTAAGGTATCATCAAGATTTTGAGCAAATTATTTGATAAACGCTTAAATTGGAAATTTTAGGTTTATATCTGTGCTTAGCTTAAAAAACACATTTTATCGATTTTTTAAGAAACTTTTTTGGCCTTTAATTGGCATATTTTGGTTCCATGGATGTCCTTTAAAGAAATTTCATCCTGAACGCAATCGTGTAATGTATCAATTTTAACAATTTACATCGGATAACTGACAAATGCTCCTAATGTAAAGGTATTTTATTTTATAATCTATATTGGATTTAGTAATTATATGTTATTAAATCTTGTTGTGTTGGACTTTTAAAGCGTGTTTTCTTTATTTGATTGCTTCTTGATATCTTAATTCTAAAGATGGTACTTATGGTTTTAAGTAAAATCACATGTTTGTAATTGAAGGAGAGCGCCTTGATTTTGTGCCATAAAAATTTGCCGAATTAATCTTTGGTCCATAAAAACTTTCATAGCTTACATAAAGGGGAAAAGTAATCAGCGTTCTACATATCGAATACAATGAATATAATTTTTTTTCGAAGCAAGTCACTGGGGCATCTAACGGAAAACTTTAAGAATTGAAGAATAAAATATTAACAAATTTCTTTTTTTATGAAAATGCCGCGGTCAAAGAATCTATTTTTTAAACTTGTTCTTTCATCTTTTCTCTTTCTACTCAATTAACAGTTCAAGTTAGAAACCATAGAACATTAGAAAAGGAAAAGTGTATTTTAAAGCAGACGTCCCAATTAATCTTGTTTTATCTTTTACTAGACGAAGTTCGCTAACGTTGTTCTTATATTAAGTATAATTTTTTTATCTATTTGTATTGGAAATGAATGAATTGAAGAGAGTTCATTCAAATCGCTTGACATTGATTAACATCTTTGAACATATTGCAAGAAACAGGGTGGTGGGAAGACGATTTGTTTGGCACAAAATGGAATAAAACCGATTTTGGTTTCCTAGAGACTACTTAAAATTTAATACATTTAATGAATATATGTTTTTAAAAGGTGAAACGAAGAAAAAAACTTTCCCTATCTTATTAATGCTACATTTTAAAAATTATCAGTAAAAAACTCTTCCTTTTTGGCAATTTATATTAGAGTGAAAGGAAATTTAAACTATCCTTTCTTTACATTTTGTATTACTGCCTGCTTTTATGTATGGTTACTGGATTAATGTCCCGTTCCGAATCTTCAGGAGGAATATTTATGAAGAGATCATTCATAAATTTGAATCGTTTTTAAATGTTCGTTTTAATTTAGTAACATTAAAACTCTCTTTGAAATGAAATTTGTGCTGCTTTGGGACGAACCTCGCCATTTTGAACCGCCATCAGATGAGAAGGGTCTTCGAGCTGCAACTGTCTTCTCCAAATGTCTGTATACAGCGGGAATCGGGTTCTAAATTCGGAGCCTTCCAGTCACGAAACCGAAGACTTATCATCTGGGTTTTTTTTTAATGCCAGAGATGAAGCAGCAATGAGAACCCCGACATTCAAACTAGTGCTCATGTTAGTAATATAACGAGTGATTCAGTGCTTCATTTAATATGTTAATGAATGAGAATCGGGATTCTTTGATTATGAAGTTATTTTTCATTTATTATTTATAATTTTATTTATCGCGTGTCTTTATACTCTCAATATTCGTGCAGTTTTACTATATACTAAATATTATTTATTGAGTTCGTTTATTAATTTCTTTTAATATGCCTATATACCAATATTTAAAAAAATGAATGGAAATGATTATCTTCATAAATCTACTACATTTATTATAACCAGCTCTTTTTTCCAGTCATTTAATTTATTCATTCTTAATATAAGTTCATTGTTAAAATAATTTTTAAAAATTTCCTGTATAAACACCTTGATTTACATCCTTCCGTTCTCTTCAAAGCATCCAATGAATACTCAATTATTGTTTTTGATAAAAAATAAAGCTTTATATTGCTTGCTATCTTAGAAGCTTTTTTATTATCTTACTATTTTAAATATTTGTATCAACGTTTTTCTGCAAATAATACATATAAACATCTTCTTCCTTGAAAACTCCTTTCGTCCAGCTCTTAAGAGAGAAAAAAAAATTACTGATTGTCCAATCCAATCCAGTGGACTGATAACATCGCCAAAGAACTGAATGGAAAGAAGAAAGCATTAACTTTTGAAGAATAAAATATTAACCGTCTTCTTTTATTTGCTTGGCTCCTGGTCAGTGTAATCTGATTTTTTTTAACCTTCTCTATTTCCTTCGAAAGATTTATTTTTCGCCTCGAGTAACCGGTCCCAAGTGGAGGTACAGAAACAAGTAACATTAAGAAGTGAAATGGGTATTTTGCAAAGGCAGCGAGGCATTTGATATAACTTGTTTCCATTTATCATTGGAATTTTCTTGCTCCCACCATAAATGGTATATTAGCGACCCATTGCTGAGAGAAAATAAACTGAAGGGGAACAAAGTGAAGATTTATTACAGTTTTTCAATGTTTGTAGACAAAAGAAATTTAAGAATGCAAGTTTCTTAAATTAACAATTATTCGTCCTTTAAAACAAGCAGATAAAATGTTTCAACTCTAATTGCAAGATATATGATATCATTAATTATGGATAACTTAAAATTATGCATGCTGCAATATTCCTTCTTATTCACAATTGCGCTTTGTTAAAAAAATACCAACTAACAATACTTGAGTAAAGTTTCATTTCTTTGAAGCTCGTATGCTGTTGTTATTAGCATTGCATCTAATTCAACGTTAATACAAATGCATGAGAACGTTCACCATCGTAAAGTCAATCTAATCAGGTTCTTAGCGAAGAGTCAGGAAACAAGTTATTACGAGATTGTGCTCTGGGAAAGGCAAGATCAGACTGAATAGGAAATTTTTTGTACCTCTCAAAAACACAATATTACTAATAAGAAAAGAGAGTGAATGCATTTTTGAAGTGAGGATGTGAGATCTACTTGAGTAATCATCACTGTCCCAGGAGATATCTGCAAAAGTGTCGCTACCTGAATAAAGCTCAAAAAGACGTCAATGACTGTGTAATAAGTTCTTTAGTATTTATCATCTTTCTTTTAAAGGGGTGTGGGTTCTATTACGAATTTTTGTGAATTATTTATTTAGGGAAATGAAATTTTCTATGCTTATGAGTAAAATAATTCAAATGCCTTTATAAATACCCCAAAAACCTATGAAAACATTTTTAAAGCAAAATATATTATTTAAAAAAATTAAAAATATATAATTTCGAAAAATTTCTAAATATTCGAGGCGATTTAATTTTAATTTCTTTCCTCATTATCCTATATAAGTTTATTTAGAACAAAACTGCGTATGATTTTGCTATTTGATTAAAAGTTATTTATTTAGAAATATTTTTATGTACAAGCGCTGAATTTTCATAAAAATGTTGCTTTTTGTTGAACTGATATTAGGTTTTTTTTAGCTGTTTAAATAAACATAAAATGCATACGCTTCTTTATTGCTTATCCGGTATTTTCCATATATATATATATTTGTAATTTTCACAAAAATTAAGACACCTGGAACATTTGAAACTTGTTTAAATGTAACAAGAACATTTTTTTAACAAAAAGTCATTAAAATATATATTTATTTTCCTTAAGTATTCAAATAATCATTTTATAGAATAATACATTTTATAATGATATTTTAATCAAATAAAAGCGTATCTTTAATGATGAAATAATTTTAAAAAATCATATATGTGTCCTTTTTTTCTTATTTCAATGTCCGATAGCTCCTCAAACTGTCCTTAAAATATTTTACCTCTGATTCATGAGAGATAGTACCACAAGGAAGCTCGATTAACTTAATTCAAAATAAGGAAGAATCATCCTAAGTTTGTTTAATTTCACAATCCAAATCCTATGTCCAATATTCCTTCAATCAAATGTATGATGAATAGATAGATCTACGATAATTAATTAGGAAAAAAAAAACACCTGGATAACAAACAAATATAAAATAATTAAGCTCCTTAAGGTTTTTATGCAAGATTTCTGTTGCCAACTTCGATATTAAATTGTGTTGAACAAAATTTTGTTACACTGGCTTCGATTACAGAAACACGTTTCCAGTTTACGGCATTTTTTTTTTTTTACTTATGGGGATGCAGCGTTGTGATATTTTATTCGCCATCTGAGACGACAATAATAGATTGTAAATAATAATATAATAATTTGTCATATGCGTCATTTTTAAATTTCAGGTGTATGAAAAGTCCATCGTCTATTGTAGCTCCATCCTCGAACGATTCATTTGAACTTATGATATGATAATATATGAGAGATATAGACCGCAAAAATAATTATTTTGATCTCACTCAGCTTATACAGTATATCTTCGAAAAGGACTGGAATTCATTGTCCTTTACTAAGGAGGTATAAATTCCATTATCACATCGTTCTGATATTTGGCCTATATAATATTTTAAAAGGATGACGCATTATTTGAAATTCGAATGCTCATCTAGTGATACATTATTAGTTATTTATGAAAATTAAATGTTTTTCATGGTGTAATTACAATATTATCATTTCTCTCTCTTTCTTTTCTCTCTGTATAATCACAGAAAAATAAGTTTCGCTACGAAATGTTACTTCTTTTTTTTTATTAAAATTCATTTTTTGTGAAAATTCTCCTTCTAAAAAAGATAACATCTGAAATGTTACTGTTCAAAATTAGAATATAATTCACAACCTTTGCACAGATTACAAATGGTTTCTTTATAATCAACGTTAGGAAGAAAGGTTGACTGAAAAAATTAGAATATAATTCAAAATCTTTGCACAGATTACAAATGGTTTCTTTATAATCAACGATAGGAAGAAAAAGTTGAACCTAGTATACAGAAGGAAGAGTAAAGTTTTATTTGGATACATAAAAGCTGTCTTATGTGGTCACATGAGAAGCATTCGTGCGACAGTCCTGCTCATGTCATACAATGAAAAATACGTTCACAGCCGTAGATGCAATTACTTCTTGTGCCATCATTTTATTGAGATATGATAAAAAATATTTTCATAATTCCTCATTTATGTGTTATAATGAAAGAATGGTGGTAGCCAGTTCAGCATAAAGAATAATGTATAAATTTATGGTATGGACGCAATATCTGCCTCATGTGAGTTGCCTTGGTCACACGAGAAGCATTCGTGCGATAGTGCTATTCATGCCAAACAATGTAAAACAATGTGTTGCTTATTCGATCGCAACATGCATGCTCTACGCGCAATTATATGTATCTTCTGAAATTACTTCATGTGTGTTTATTTCATTGAGATTTGCCATAGACTTTTACTTATTTCCTTACTTATGTGCTATAATGAACGAACTGAAGGTGACCCATTTCAGCATAGAGAATACGGCACACGATGATGAATAAAATGATCTCATGGACGTTGCCCTTTGGGCCATGTATAGACACATTGGATAATTATTACTTTAAAAAATCTATGCGCTTTCATTTATATTATGATTAAATTTCTTCCTTCTATCGTTGCTAGCAAAAAAAAGTTATTGTTATTATAGAATTTATTTCTCCTCTAAATAAGAAATTCTTTTTCTGTTTTTTAAATTTCTTTTACTCTCATAAATAACGAGGTCATTTTGCAAAGGAAACAGTTGAAAGTTATTCATATCTTAATGTAAATAATATGCAGTAAAGAAATTTTTTATGGATCTCAGGAGAAGAAAAAGAAAACGCAATCGACTGCCAAACACAATGGTGAGCACGAATGAGAAAAAAATAAGCATTAGTCGCTACAGAATGAAATATTTACAATGTTTTTTCGTTTGTACGCATTTCTGGTCAGCAGCATCGATTTCTTTTTTACCCATTCTTTCTTCCAGAGATTTATTTTTTTCACCCAGAAGGCAGACAATCCGATCAAAAACTAACAATATTACGAAGTAAAAATTTCATCTCCAGGGGTTGCGACGCAATTAACTTTTCTATGTGTCACCATGCGTTTCTATTTCCTATTAGCGGCCAATTTCTGTAAATTATTAGCAAGGAAAAAAAGAGAGGATGCGTCAACATTTTTTAAAGAATCGAGATGTCCATAGTCAATAATTATTCACTGATCTATTCCTTTATTTATTGAATTTTTTTCACAGAGCTTACATTTTGGCACTGCATGCAAAATAAAAAAAAATTAATATAAATTGAAAAGCATGCAGTGGTTTTGGATATTGATGAAACAATGAATCAGAAAAAAATATGAAAATGCCTTTTTTGCGATACGTTATAAATTTAATTGCAAATCTAAGACTATTACATTTCAAAACTTGTTATACGAAAAAAATATTTCTTTGAAAAATCTGATAATAAAATTTGTGATTCAACAATTAAGGATATAGAAATTCAGCTGCTTTAGCTTACTGCAAATATGCTGCTTCATTCATAAAGTGGTAATGTTCTAAAAAGTAATAATTTTTCTGTCTAAATGAGAATAAATAAGAATATTGTAATACGTAGCAATAAGTAGTAAAAGTATATGTAAAGTACAATTTCATGTAATTATAGATATGATTGTTTATTATATAGTTTGCTTATGTATGTGATAAATGTGAGCCCTAAAATTCTGTTTCGAGCATTAAAAAATAGTTGTGGATTCGAATCTAATTTAAAACTGCAAATTATATCAAAGATATCAATGATAGTATTGCATTCTCCAAACTTCGATACCAAAACTTGATGAGACTACTTATACCGGAACCGTTTGACTATGAAACATAATATCAACGAGAAAGAACGAATCGCTCTCAAATTCGCCAACTGTCCAGTCCACCGCCTTCCACACCACTAAAAGATTATTTTTAAATTTTCTTTTTTAATTAGTTATATTCCAAAGCGTTATTTTTTAATGATAACTTATTTGTAGTTGATTCATTAGAAATTATCTTATTTCTATCATTTTCAAATTTGAGAGGTATAAATTATTTCTATAAATTTTTCTATAAAGTCCAGATGTAAAATTCGTATCTACCAAGACTGAATTAAGCAGCTTCAGGATGAACCATACAATTGAGTTACTTATTTCTTTTCTTTTAGCACAATAACTTATATTTAAACAACATCAATCTTAACTAAAGAACGGCTTTAAATAACGGCACATTTTTATGCACATCTTAAAAGTTTATGAAGTACTAATAATTAAATAATTATTTTTGGCAAATAAAAATCCTCTTATTATTTGCATTGATCTGCTTTCTCGCGCTGACATTATTTTCCATATGAGAATTATTTTATGGCTTTCATAAGAGGAAAACGTAATTTGCGAGCATCTGGTCGAAGAATATAATGAAGTTGATGCTAGGCAAAAGAACCCAGTGGAAGGAAGAATAGAGAAACCATTAGCAGTTTGAAGAATAAAATATTAACCATCTTTTTTCGTTACGGAGAGCTCCTGGCGAGACAATTTTTTTCGCAATCCTTCTTTGAGAGATTTGTCTTTTTACATAGCAGGTAGCCAATCAAGAGAAGGGTCAAGAAAACGAACAGTATTAGGAAAGGGAAAAAATTCCTTAAATGAGGGGACTCAATTGGCCTACTTTCTCTCTCTCACACGACGGCTTTGAATAGATTAATATTATATTAACTCTAATTGCAATGAGTTGTTAGTAATTAGGAATAAGCTGAACAAACTTTATCCTTTATAACAATTTTATCTAGTGCATTGTTCATTTAAACTTTTTGTTAATTAAAGTTGTAGTTCTGAAAAAGCAAATTTAATAAGCAAACATGAAAAATTTAAATAATGTCTCAAATTTTAAAAAATATTTGAATTAATTTTCGAAAAGAAAATAAGAAATTTTCTATAACCGTTTTATTTGCTCTTATAAATTAATAAGATAATCCATTTTTGGGAACTAAATAAAAATATAAAATGAAAAAAGAGACATTACTTTAATATTTCCATTTAAAATTCGATGTACAGGGTGTTTATTTAGTCCCGGACCCATTTTGATGTTTAATAACTGATAAAATAATAAAGATAGATTAAAATTAATAACATAAATGGTTAAATAGACTCAAAAAGTTTCATGACCCTTGTCAATGAATGTGAACCGCTGATCTCACAGATATTCTAGGATTGTGTAAAAATGTCTCTCTGGCACGCTCAACATCAAAATCACTTGTACAAGGACGTCCGGAACGTTTCTTATCTGCGATACTTCCAATTTCTAGAAAATTCTTTTTCCACCGCAAGATGCTGTTTTTGGATGGAGGATCTTTTTGGTAAATTCTTCTGAAATTTCTCTGTGCTTGCACTATCGATTTCGTTTCTATGAACCACCATAAAATCTGTGCTTTCTCTTGTGGTGTATGCATTCTCCTTAATATCCGCTCGAATAAAACATCACATACAAAAGTACTACATAGAACAAACACATCAAAAGTAAACATAACATTGCAATAGTTGCCAAAAACAAAAGAGAGAAAAATGCAATGAATAAGCAGACGATATTTAGAAAAGTACAGATATTTAGACTGGAAAATGAAATGATCTGAAATTAACCACACGCGCAGGCGATATTTACAAAAGTAAAAATATTCAAACCTGAAAAGGAATATATATGAGTTATTCCATCAATAAATGCCATAAGTTTGTTTAAATCTTCATTATTTTATGAGTTATTAAACATCAAAATGGGTCCGGGACTAAATAAACACCCTGTATATTAAAATGAAACAAAGCATTAATCATTTATTCTTCTGTAGTCGAAATTTTAATACCAATTTTAATATTGTAGTTCAGGCTTTCTTTAGTTGTTTTGATCATATTTGAACAGCAAGTTTGTTTAGATAACCTTTGCTTATCAGAAGCTTATAATATCAAATAAAATAACTTCATATTGTACGCTTTTCTCTTTTAAGAAAAAATTCAATCCATATTTGCTATAAAGACCTTTACCATGCAACAAATCTTTATAACTGGCCCTTTACTGCCAAACATTGATATATTATAAAGTTTATTGCAAAGCACACCGTCGAGTTGGGGTCCTAACTTGTTCGATTGACTCGATGGATTCGAAATATATTGGTATTAAAGTAATAATAATTATTATATATGCGAAGAAGTTGAAAAGGTAAGAAATCAACATACTTTTTACTATAAAGTGAAAGGAAGATTTTATGCAAAAGAAAATGGTCCTACTTCTATCCCCGTGGTTTAATAATATACTGTAATTAAAGTTCGCCTATTCAGAAGGCTTCTAGTGCCTGTTCTGTATTCTCCTAGCAATACACAATTTCACTAGTATTTAATACAATAGATGAACTCTGTGAAAATCGAAAAATAAAATCGGCTCACATTTTTGACAATAGGTGGCTCTGGGCACTTAAGAAGATTTTAACAGATTTTTTGTAAAAAAAAAAATGGTTTCATAATTGGTAAAATTAAAGTTCTCTAATTCAGAAAGCTTTAGAGCTGAATCTATGGATCCAAAGAATGCAAAAGAAAGGAGATATGCTCAATGAATTATTTTTGAATAATGTTATTTGCAATAATTCATTCCGTTTTTTTTTTTTTTGTATTTTTTACTACAAAGTCTAAAGTGTTTTTTGAGAGACTGAGAGGATTTGAAGCCTAATACTGTTCTTCAGATCAGAGATTCTTTCAATAATTCAGACAACCAAAAATCGCATGGTGTGTGATCCGAAGTGTTTCAAAATAATGACTTATCAAATGGTCTTATGTGAAAGGGGTTGTAAAAAAATGCGAACTGTTCTAGTGATATGAGGTGTTGCACCGTCCTGCATAAAAACGATGTATTACAGGTTGCCTCGTTGTCGCTACTTGGAAATCACCAAACATGACAAAATATTAATATATCTTCTCCCATTCTAAGAACATGTAATGAGTCCCTGTGGGTGTTGATTCCTTAAAAAGTATGATCTTATCATAAATGTAGCCGTAAAACTGCACCTCATTGTCTTTTAGATGTTGCAATGGAATTTTTTCAATAACATTAGACTCATCTGTTGCCCAAATTCGACAGTTATGTGTGTGTACTTGTCTGTTTAATTAAAGCACTTCGTCTCTGCACAGAATATTCCAGGGTCAAAGGGTGCAAATTTCATTCGTGCAAAAAGAAACCCGTAATGCAAATGTTAAAAAAAATTCCGTATTAACATATATTGGCTATACCTCCTGCTGAATCTCGTATGGATAGTAATGCAAACTGTGCTGTTCTGTTTCTGTTCTGTTCTGTTTCTGTTTTAATAGTTTTGTGAACATTATCTCCGACAAAGATTCACGTTTAAAATTTTTAAGTCTCCTGAATTTTCGAAGGGCTGCAACCGCGTTGATGTTATTTTAATAAGATAACTTTATGAGTGTAGCCTTTTCCTTCAAAGTTATCATTTTGCACAAACCTTAGATTCAAACAAACAATAAACTCGTCCAATATCAAAGGAATCACAGGTACACTTTGTTATCTTGTTTTAAATCGTCAATTAATTTGAAGGGGTTTTCATGGTTTCGAAGTTGCGACATCGCTACCATTTCTACGTACTTTGTCAACTGTTTGAATAAAAAAAATGGTCTTTAGGCGTTTGTTGGAATTTTGCGTGTTTCGTCTCGATTGAGAGAAATTGATAGAATAAATCTAAAAAATTTTACTTTTATCAACTGTGAAATAAATCTTCCTTTATTTTATAATTTTGCAAAAAATCTAAAAAAATCACTTTAGATATTGACACAACGTCACCTGATAACGGAAATTTGAACTATTTTTTTCTGAGCGCATCATTTATATTACTTGTTTGTGAAATGTTGTTTCGACTAGAGCATAAAACTGACTTTAGAGCCTTCTGAATGGGTGAACTTGAATCACAGCAACTCTGTCGGGGCCTCACTTAATGCGTATTATCCGCTTAATGAAGGAAATTCCTGAAGTGGCATAACAGATGTTTCATTAACAAGAAACCAGTCGGAATGGTTTCCCCCTTACCAAATGCTGTCTGATGAAGGTGAATTTAAGTTTTAGACATGTTTTACCCAACCCATTGAAACCAAAATCTGACAAGAACTACGCTTGCAGAAACGAAATCGCATAACAAATTGATTACTGCGTTTTTCAGTTGTCGCTTCTGAATGAACAGATTAACAGCTGGTCAACCCCTTGTTGGTTTTGGCGCAAGATTTCACAGTTATCTACACTATAAACTTTTATTGTATGTACCGAATTTTATCCATCTAATTCCTTCTGTTTTATAGTTATTATGTTAATGTTTATTAGAACAACCGTACAAGAAGATTCTCTATGAACGAATTTTCAGCAAAAGTTGTTAAAAAAACCACGCATTTGGTGCAAAGACCATATACCAAATTTCATACCTCTAGCTCAAGGCGCTTTTGAGTTATCTTCGCCGCAGACAGACAAACAGACATTTTTCAAAAATATGTTTTCGAAATCCGGAGATCTAAAACTTGAAGATTCGTCGAAATTCAGTGTTCTTGTTTTTTAGCGATTACAGTATTTCTTCCATACTTTGTATACGATAAAGTAAAAAGGAAAGCAAAAGCAACAGCTTTAAAAAAGTAGCTATATTAATTGAAAATTTATGCCATGTCATTTGCTTTCGATATAATAGTTATTTTCAAATAAAAAATTCCTAATGGTGTTATATTAGGCGCAACTATTATGCCATCATTTTTTTTAAGTGAACCTAACGACGGATATTACGAAATGTTGCGAATCAATAAATATAATTTCATTACAGGAAACATTAAGCATGAAGTTGGGCTTTCATTTGGGGATTAACATAAAAATAATAATTTCTATTCATATAATGAATGAGAGAGAGAGACTTTTAGTAAATAAGAACAACGACTGCCAATGGACAGTCATTATATAGCGAAGAGTGTGGCATCAGAGAACTAACACTACAATGTTTTCTAAAGTAACAATTTTTTGATAGAAAATTTTATCTAGATCTGCAGAGAGAGAAGTCAAGAAGTATAAACTTCCTGGGATATAAGGCGAGTCTATTTTGATACGCCAGAAGACGTTAGCAGAATCGCATTTATCCCAAAACTCTTATTTCTCTACAACCTTCTGCCGTTTTCTTAATTTCTTTCTTCTGCAGATGCATGTTCCCTGTTTGATATGGACGGTCATTCGCCAAACTATCCAGAGACGGAGAATATTCCGAACTGTTGTCTAGTCTTCGTAGTTATACTCCAGGAAATTATTCATCGACTGGAAAGTGTGTCTGTCGAGACGGCCTGTTATTCTGCTAACAATATTTCGGATCTGATGAAACTTATTTGATTTTTATCTTCCTCTCTGTAGTGCAATTTTCTCTCTTGCTAAAGTTTTTTTCCCCCTTTTCAGTGAGATTTTTTTGTATACATAATGTTCCGGATTATTCAAATCAAAGTGAATCACTAAAATCGAATCGATAAAATGTTTGATCCAATAATATAAAAGAGATTCAGTATCAATTAGGAAATTAAAATATTCCAAAATAGAATATTAGCAATGACTTCGAACTGATTTTGAAGTGACAATATTATAAATCAGCAGGTGAAAAAAATAAAAATTTCGAACCTCATCTCATTGATCTCTACTAAAAACTAACATAAAAATGTAAGCAGAACGAAAAGTTTAAGATACCACAACTAGTTTTTCTTGCTTCGCTTTATTCGTACATATATAAATCATTCAATCTACACGTTCATAAAAACCTGGTCGATTTTCTAGATATCAAAGTAGAAATTGGGATTTATACTTCCATTAAAGACTCAGAACAAATGTGCTGGAATATTTTTAACTTCATCCAACGTTACAGACGGCAGTGGATGACTATATATGCTAATATAATGTCCTGAGCATTGAATTTGCATTTTGGATGAGGGATTTCTTAAAAGACTCACTTTCTGTAAATGCCAATGGTGGAATTTGTAAGAGTCGATATGTTAATCCGAGATTTTACTAAGGTAAGAACAGTGGACTTCCTTCAGAAATTCAATAAACATTTGAAAACATTCTTGATAGCTTCAACTCACCAAGAACACCCAATCTGTAGTTTATAGTGATGACTATGACATTTCCATAACTGGATAGTACTCGGCCATCATAAGGGTTTCCTGCATTCCATTCATAAGATTCTCCATGGATGTAAACCATGACTGGGAGTCTGCGGGGTTGTCTTCCAACTAGAAAAGAAACAAATAACAGTCGCCAAATGGGGTAATTCAGAAATTAATACATTGAATATTTTGAACTTAAGTTCATGATACAAAGTATAAACTATGAAGGAAAGCACTCAATTGCACAATTTGCTTGATTTAAAATTTCGTTAACTAATACATTTTATTTAAAAAAGTGAGGTAATTTTTGAAATAATTAAAAAAAATGACTATACAAATTTCAAAATATTTTATAGACCAACTTTTAAAATAAATGTCATCATCTAGGGATTTGCTCGTATATCTTTAAAAAAATATTTGAAAATAAACGTCTTTTTTTATGGCATTGTATATGAAATTCAATTTTAATTAAGATTTCTTAATTTAAAATTATTTAAAAATTCCAAATTTTACAGAAGAAATTATACCTCCTATTTGCTTTTATTTTAATTAACTGAAAATACAAACATATAATTAAAGATTTGAAATTTTTTTTACTTAATAAAAACTAATAAGAAAAATCAATACCTATACATACTTAACATACCTAAACATGTTATATAAGTTAACAAGCGTGTTCCTGATAACTACTCCATGTTTACTGTAAGTATCGATTTTAAAACAATTTAGCATTATTTTTCCTTATGGAAAGATAATTTTTTAAAACTCATATTTCAATCATATACTTCTACCTTATTTTAAATATAAATGAAATAACAAATTTATTAACCCAATTCAATGGTTATTAAATCACTACAATTTTATTACTATCATATAATAAAGCAACGTTGCACTTTAATCTTCCTGCAGAAATGTTCATTCTACTATTCTAAAATAATACCACATGTGCAATGGAAAAATGGACTGCCTTATTGTTTAGAATAATTAATAAATCAACAGGTAGTCGAAATGTTTTATGATTTAAAAAGAAGATTGTTTCTTCGTCAGAATTATTATCTTAAAAATATTCAGGAATTATTATCTTAAAAATATTATTATCTTAATTATTATCTTAAAAATATATCCGCTTATCTGCACTCTAATGCTAGAAATGTTCTATTTTTTATCAATATTTTTATATTTTCATCCATTGCTTTGGGAAAAATAAAACCCTCAATTTCAAAATGAATTAAATCATTTCCCATTTTTTTCTATATATTTAATACTCTATATTATTATTTTTTATAATTTATTAAAGCAAATATATATTATTCCATACATTTGCTTTAAGTAAAGCAGTATTAAAATACAAAGGGAGAAGAAATGGGTACTCTACAAATTAACGACACATTTTCTAAGTCACAAGCTGGAGTAGTCTTCTCAAAAATTTTTTGCACACTGTATAATGTGTTAAACTTCCTCCTACCAGCAGCCAAGAAGGTTATGAATGCTCAACATTTTATTTTCTGAGTCCACATGAATCCATCCTTAGTTTCACAGCATATGATCGTAGGATAGAGAAGAAATGCTAGTGTGCATTTTGAACGCTAAATAGATGGAATTTTTTTGATAGATTATCAAAGTCATTATGTTCTTCAGTTACGACATTTACAAATCCACAGACCGGAAGACAGTCAACGTATCGACAGTTTGGTTCAAAATTTGATATGGATCTGTACTTTAGACCATAAAACTATGCACTCAATTCTGTCCATCCATATCTTTACGTTTGTCGTTATCCTCTTAACGTGAATTGAAAGACTGACACACTTCCTTTGCACAGATTTTCGTTTAAAATTTGAAAGAAGTGAACAATTTTGGTGTAAAGACCAGGCACCGGATTTCATCTGTCTTTCTTTTGCCACAGAATATCCCCGAACTTGGAATCTTTAGGATTCCCTGTCGGTTGAAAGGATATAAGTGGGAGTAATTTCATCTGTCTATGTCAAAGCATCTTTAAGTAACCGCATTCCCAGACAAACAGAGAGACACAATTCAATTAATAGGGGGAACTTATTTAGCGAATACCCCCCCCCCCAATTTAAAGAAACGTAAAGATTCGTCAAAAACTCAAATTCTGATTTTTTGATTAATATAATACTTTTTGATTAATATAATACTTCTTTTTTTGATTAATATAATATGTTAATATATACTTAATAAGTTAACATATATTTATATATATATATATATATGTTACTGTAAATGTAATAAACTGACGATTATGCATAATTATCAATGATTACTCACAGTCACAAATAAGTTTAGCGGCGATTGTAAATAATCACTGGTAATTCTATATTACCACCGGATTAGTCACACAGCCGTAATTATTAGCATTTGAACTCTGGATTGCTTCATAAAATACTGAGTGTACTAGACGACTTTTCACGTTACAAATAATATAATATATCTAAATATAATATATCTATAAATATAATATATCTAAATTGCTAGCCAATTTCAGATATCACAAATATATTGCTAGCCAATATATTTGTGATATCTGAAAATATTCTGTTACAGATTAATTAGTATCATAGACATTTCATTTTACCAGATCGTTATATTTTTATCCAATGGTGTCTTTTGAGACTAATTCTTGGATCAATGCCAGAAACTTGATAACTGAAAACAATAAATACTCATTTTTATTGTTCGGATAGCTAGAAAATAATAAATTTTAATCAGTAACGCTTCATCTAATATTTTTTGACACTACAGTTACCTCCTTCTGCTGGAGAGCTCTTTTTTTTTCACAAGCTGTGCAATATATCATGCATATTTTTTTTTTGTGTCAGGTAGATATCGAAGCAGAAAAACACTTTTGTTTTTAATGCTTTAACATCTTTTATTGTAAAATTTAAAAAAATATTATTGGAGACAGATCATTTCTGATTCATTATTAAATAGATATTCATTTTCGATATGAAACGGAATGTATGTTTTCATTTTCTCTTGCTTTTAGCTTCGAAAGAGTTAATGACTTCCAGCATATTTATAACAAGCTATAATTAAAATAATTATTGAAGAAGAAATACTGTTTTGTTCAGATGGCCGAACTAGTTAATTCGAAATTAATACAAAATACACCTTTCATTTTAGAACGGATTTCACTTGTTTACTCAGATTTATAATTAATTTTACTAAAATAATGTTTGTTATTTCAATTTTTCAAAATGAAATCAGTTATGATCGGAAGGAAATATTTTGAAATTCTTTTATTTAATTAACTTTTTTAACGTTAGCTGACTGAATCGATTTTCATACACTTGATGATGGGCTGAAGTTTCGAAATTTAGTGCACTTGTGTAGTCTTGATTATAATAGACTAATTAATTAATTTCGATATTTATCTATCAGGTAATCGATTAACTATATTAAATTTTGATTTTATACCAGATATTAAATTTACTTTTGTTATTTAATAATTAGTTTCACATATCATAATATGTATGATATTGGATTATAAATTCAAAACTAGAAGTTAATAAGATTTAAAATATGAAAATCTAGTGCAGCAATAAGAGTATTTTCTTTAAAATAAATGATATTTTAACAATTTTTGTAAAAATTTAAGGAAAGTATAAAAATATTATAACTACATCATCGTTTATTTATTTATCATCATTCCATTGTATTTAAAAAATGTAAAAACATCATTGATAAAACCGATATTCTGATAAATTGATAGATTAACTTTATCAATACTAAAATATTATACTATAAAATTATTTTATAGAATTCACTATAAAACTGATTGGAATTAATACCGAAACCTTTTTCAAAGAATGAATGACCAAATGTTGAAAAATCTTATCACTATGGGATTTTTAATGGTTTTTTTATCTTAATTTTTTTTTAAGGTTTTATGACTGAAGAACAAAAATTAGATTTAAGGTGTTGACCTTTAATAAACAAAATTATATAGAAACTAACAAGAAGAAAAATTCACATAAAAATACAAAAACATATCAATATAGGACCCAATATTCATGGATAGAGTTTAATTGTTAATTTACCTGTTTAATATCATTATTATACAATTCTGAATTATCATTATCACTTGAATCCAATTAAAGCAAATTAAAGAATATTATTTATAAAACTTCATACGAGCAAAATATATTAATATAATTATATTTATATCTAAATATATTAAACAAGTGACTAAAATACCGAAGGATTTTTTAAAAATAAGCAAAACGCATAAAAGTATACTCTGATTTATGCAAGTATTTTTAGAAAAGTTCCTTCCTGAAAAGATTGCATAAAATCTTAATATCTCTTTTTTAAGGCCTGTGCGTAAAGAAAAATATTAGATTAATTTATATGCTGTTTTAAATTTTTATGGAGTGATTCCATTTCCGAAATGAATGGTTTCTTCTGCATAACATTTCTTAGTGTTATAAATAATTGAAAATATAGCAACATCGAATATTAGATTTAAATTCATTACAGTAAAAAAAACTTATTCGGCTATAATGTCAGTTTTATTCCTCGTGGAACTACTAAAAATAATGTCTCGGAAAAAAAGACACATAAATAATATTTTCCTCACTTCTAATTGGAAGAAAGTTGCGCATGCAAATGTGAAACGTTACCTTTAGCAACTATATTTCATTTCTAAAATGCACTAGCGTGTTTCCTGGAGTTAACGATTCCATTTCTTCCCAATTTATGTGCCCTAATAAATAAAGAAGTAGCGCTGTGTCTCGTTCAAAGGGTTCAGAAATTTACTCTAATGTAAGCAATGTAGAAGATAAAAGATGAAAAAAGCAAAAGCAGCTAACTGTAGAAGCAAAGGAAGTGTGGAAAGTAGTATTTTTTCCTGACGGTGCTAGAGAGCTTACATGACATTTCTGTGTTTTAATGTTGCAATAAAATCTTTTTATTTACGAAATTTTCCTCTTAGTTTGGTAGGAAAAGGGTCAGAAAAACTGAGAAATTACAAATTTAATGTTCAAGCTTTATTGTCCGATATGAAATGTATACCTAAACTGACTCGCGGACTCAATGGCTAGGTTTAAACTAATCTTAGAAACATTTTTTTTATTTGTAGGTCTCATAACGTTTATGTAAAATTACAGTTTCGTTACTTGAAGTTTTGTAAATGTATCTAACAGTAAAAACGATATAAACTTCTTTGGTATATTTTAAATTTTTTTGGAAAATATTATTTTATTAAGCTTATTATTTAAGAGACTACTTATTTAATTGTACTTTGACACCTGCATGGTATAAATAGATTTTCTATAACTATAACACATTTATTGTATAAGTTTTAATAATTTATCATCAGTCGCATTAAAAAGAGGAGGAAATTTTCATTCAATAGAAAGCAAATGAAAAAATGGTTTCCTCGTAATTTTCTTATGATGTCTGCCTATTCGATCCTTCCTAACCGATTCATTTAAAAATAAAATACTAACTAAACAACAAAACAAACTAAAATATTGATGTACAATCAGGGACTCAGAAAAAAAAACACAATATTTCTTATGAACCTTATAAATATGTGGAAAATTAAATAGATCTTAAATGAATGAATAACCCATCTTAAAATTGGTTGCATCTGAGTTGATGAGAGTATTTATGTCTTGATGTGTTTACTTTCAGGAACTTTATCATTCATTTGAAAAAACTGGCTTCAAAACGCTTAAAATGAGATAGAAAATAACTTATAAAAATCTTAAAATATGATATTTTTTAATAGAAAATGATATTAAAAATTATAATATACCACCCATTTTCAGAAACTCATTATTAAAAATCGTTAACATTGCGGTAATCGTTAGCAGTAACTTTATTTATAACTAGAAACAGACAGAATATTATAGAAATAGAAAATGATACCTATCAAAAGGCATCATTTATAAAATAGTATATCAATGGTTACTTTTTAAGTTAAAAATAATAAAGTGATCAATAAATATATTATATTTCTCGTAGAAATATTGTTTGTGCGCATCTTAAAAACTTTGGCAAGGCAAATAAGAAAATATAATAAAAAGATTTTGTTTACTTCGAACATAGAAATATATATCTTCTTATCCAATCAGGAATTTTATCAATAAAAATATTTTAGTTAATTTGTACGCCTCTGAAATTTTAATGCAGTATATATTTTTAGCAAATAATTATGCCGTTTGTATATTTTTAAGGGAGCTTATGCATTGATGATATTCAATATTAGATTTATATTTATTACCACAAAATTCTTATACGAATATAAATTTCACCTTATTTTTCGTGGAACTACCAGAAGTGGTGTCATACAGTAGAAAGAACCATAAATCCCTTTTTTCCTCACTACCTCACTCTTAATTGGTAGAAAACTGCGCATGCAAGTGCTCAAATGTGAAACGTTACCTTTAAAAACTCTATTTCATTCCCAGACTGCATTGGTGCTCTTCCTTGAATTTATGTTCCCTAATAAATAAAGAAAAGTATCTAGTTGAACGCCCTCCGACATTTCTCCAATGCAAATGACTTAAAAAAGCAAAAGCTGCTGACGGCGAGGAAGTGTTAACAATAGTAATTTTCTTGCTTTCACTCGAGAACGTTCGTGACTTTTTTAAGTTGTAATAAAATTTCCTCTTCATGGAAATCCTTACCCTCGTAAGCCAGGGTAAGGATCAGAAGAACTATAAAATTACAGATTTAAGTTCCGAGTTCCACTGGATGGTCTGAATGATGCGCCAAAATTTAGCCGTTCAACATGCGACGATTTGATGAGCTGTAACTTACATTAGAGGGATTCGTTTTTCACTTTTTGGTTTAATAAAGTCTTGATAATTGTAGTGTGTTTACTTGCAAGATTACATTTTTCTATTATACAAGTAACAAAAATTGCAAACTCAAATCTTTTTAAAAGTTGCTTCAATTTAAAAAGGTTATAATTATTTTTTCTATTTTAAAATATGAAATTGTGGTTAAGTGATACAGTATCACTCATTTTAACGTATTAAGCGAACTGAAATATCGATTATTTCTGAAACGCATTCGTACAAATTCATTCTACTTAGTGTTTTACGAAATTTGTTCTGGGTTTAAGTCTTGGTAAATTGTATGTAATAGACATTTTTCAAAATATTAATTAAAATTACTAAATTATTATTTATGAATTTACAAATGAATGTTAAATAAAGCAATTTTGCCTCTATTATATTTGGATTTTGTAAAATATTATATTTAGAGTTTCAAATTGCAATGCAGTTATTTTATACAGGATTTTTTAATATTTGAAAAATATCTTGTAACCAAAATAAGCACTATTGATAATAAATAAAATTTTTAAAAAATGAAAATATTCAAAATATTCCATAATAGCTTAGTATTCTATTATATATAAGCATTATTTAATATTATGAATGTATTTTATGATAATATTTATTTGAAAATGTTTGACTATACTTCGATTCTATGCATTTATGTAATATAATTTATATTCATTTTTACATAATATCCATGGTCATGACACATTCTGTATTGAAAGTTAAAAATTATTTACAATATCGAAAGAAAGAAATTTTATTCAAGAATTTAAATGAATAGTGTTACGCCTTCATAACGAATGTAATTTCAGTTTCTTAAAATAATAGACACAAGAATTAATTTGTCATTAATAAATTTCCTACACTGAAGTATGAAAATAGAAATCACGATCTTATTAACATTTTGATTGCATTCTTGGAATGCATCTATTAATTGAATAACAGGATTTTATCCTAGTTACAGACAGATTAATTTCAGCGGAGGGCGTAAGTTTGCAAGGGTAATAAATGATAATCAAATGAGACAGTAGGGAATGTACATTATTGTTTCAATGCTATATCGTGGAGGGTATTGTAGATTTTATTACTTATTCAATCTGTTATGAATAAATATAGAACAATGTGCATATAGATAAAAATGAAAATATAAGAACATCAACATTTATACATTTATTTCATAATTACTTTATTAAAAACATCTCGTTAATAAATAAATATACCACTATGATATTAGGGCAAAGCCGATTAAAAGAACAATGCGAAATTCATCCCGTAAACAAATATTTAATATGCACGTGATTTTCATTCTTGATGTAAATGAGAGCAATGCACGTAATGAGAGCAGACATGAAACCCAGAATTACAACAGTGGTATAAGATTTATAGCGATAATTATCAATTTCCGGCTTTTCTAGAGTAGCACTCATTGGATTTTTCAGATACATGGCAAATATTTCCCAAGATATTGTAGAAAGTAAATTGACTTTTTTTTTTCACAATTTCAGAAGACGAATTATTTTTCATTTATTATTCTGTTTTAGCGTTTATGACATATCTTATCCAAGATTTATACTTTCTTTTTAAAGCCATAAAAACTTAGTAAAATTCTATTTTCATAGGAAGGATACAAAACAAGGCCAAGGCCACAAAAACGTAAGCACTTTGCAGTGTGTGCATTTTCATCAGCAGAAAATTGCCAAATGAATAATGGAAAGCTAAGTTAATTATAGAAAATGACACTCACTTTGACCAGCAGAGGTCCTCTCCCCAAAACTTCTTCGCATACTCTATAATAAAAGTACCATCCTTGGAACCCCCTTGCATTCCTTTGGCGAACAATAAGTACGAAATATTAATCTTTGTCCTGAATTTAGCATCCAAACTATTATTCTTCCAAACTATTAAGACCACAAGACACAGAACTACACTTGTAATTACAAACTCTCATACCAAGTTTGATATAATTGCATACTTGGATTTTTGAATTATAATGTTAAAATGTTTTTGAAAGTACAGAATGACAAAACGAATCATTTTTTTTGTTAGATTCGGATGAGAATTGGATAGATGTTTACAATATAAATGTTAAATCTGTGCATCGAATTTTTTCTCTCTTCGTTTTCAAGTTTTCGCCTTAATTTATATCCGAAAAGCTGGTAAGATGCACTTCTTCTCACCAGTTTTGCTCAAAATTTGATAAAAATCTACAAATTCGGTAAAAGACCAAATTTCACCCATGCAGCTAAAAGCGTATTTGACTTGTCCTTGTCACAGACTGACGGACATTTCACAAAAATGTGTCTTTCGAACTCAGGTAGGTCGGAAACCTGAAGATTCGTCAAACTCTGAAGTTCGAATTCTTAGACGATTAAAATACTTTTTCTATACCTACAAAAATAAAAATAAAATAAATAAACAAAAGTAATCATAATAACATGTCACTTTGTAACAAAAAGACTGATTGCGATTAAATTAAGAAAAGACGCTTTATGAGGAAGAATTTAAGCTGGTGTCCCACTAATCCTTTCATTACACATCCCACACGAATAAAATATAATATCTCACTTTAAAAAAAAAAAACATCGGAAGAAGTAAATGGGGAACGAAAATGTAACTTCATCAAAAACATATACCACAAAACGGTTTACTTTTCACCACTGTGGCAAAAATAAGTTTCGGAAAGCGATGGAAACAAGAAAGGGCATTTTGTAAAAATAACATTTCTGATACACAAACATGTTACCAGAAAATGAAATAAAGCTGTGACATTTGAAGCCGCTTTTGTGGAAGGTACGTGACCAAAGTAATATTTGTTGCATTCCTGCAGCAATTCCTCGAAAAAGTATGACCTATTCTCCGTTCCCCCGCGATTTCAAAACTGAACAAAATCACTCTCCTGTAATTGTTGTCTGCAAAAAAAGACGCACTGTTCAATTTCTTTTCTTCAGAGAGACGATAAATGTTCTGGACAAAATTCTACACACGATTCGTCGACTAAGAGCGCTATTATCAGATTTTTATCGCTTAAAATCTTTCTGGAAGTAAAAATTTGGGATGAAAGAACGTATTGATATACAGAACTAGTACAGAAAGGGTAACTTTTTGAAAATTTTGCTTCAATAGGTTAACGGAAGGATATCAAGAATGCTACGGTCTTCAAATAAAAAAAATAACTTCTAAAATAATCATTTTGTGGTTTTGAAATTTCAATTGTGCTATTATTTATTCTGTATATTCAAAATGCCCTTTATTATTATTATTGTAATTATATGCACTCTTAGAATTACAAAAAATAGCATTTAAAATATCAAAAGTAGCATTTCAAAGCCCTTCAACAACAAGACTAAATATATAATTTTTGCGGGTTGCGAGAAATGATATTTATAAATTTAAAAGGCTTGGAAAGTGCCTGGATGAAAAGAGAAAAAAAAAAGTCTACAAGAAAAGTAAGATTTGAAATAAAAGGATTTTTAATTTTCAGTTTTTTTGGGGGTAAATTGTCATTCACGCTTTTTAAAAAGTATTAGAAAAAAAGTTATTCAATTCAAAGTTTGAATATTTGTTCTTGGGCTCCTCCCAGAGAATTCTGGACAGAGTAAGAAATGTATTGTTATTTCGTCACAAATACTTGCGAGATAATTGCTGATAATTGTAAAACTATCGAGAGAATTCCGTAGCTCTCAGAAGAAAATTCACGTGATCCATTATGTCATCATTCTTCTTCCTTGATTCATTCCTTATTTAATATATTAAATTTATTGATGGAATATCTAGTATCGAATCTGAAGGCCTTAAAGAAAGTTCAGCGAAAAATGAGGGTAATGTTATGCACATTAAGGTATGTGACTCTGTTAGGAATAAAGTGTTTTTGAGAAACGCTTTAAAATAATTATATTTCAAATTTTTGCATGAAAAAGATTGAAAAAACATCTACGAAGCCAAAGTACACCAGTTAAGTGGTAAAAAGTTTTTTTTTAAAAAAAAATTGGATAAAAAGGTGGGACTTTTTTTGGCTAAAAATAGGTGTAAGCAAACATATTCTCGTTCAGAGGACCTCTCTAAGGATTTGCTCAAAATGTTGCAGAAAAATATATTACCAAGTTCATGTACTAAGAAATAAGCCTTATTTCTATCTATTCTTTAAATGTTAAGTTTCAAATGACAAATAATATGAAATTTTCTCTTTTTTCACAATACTAGCATTGAAACAACTATAAAATATTTCTTAAAAAGTAAGTAAATATGTTTACTAATTCTTAGTTCAGGAACTACAAAACTTGTTGAGAAATGACTATATCGAATTTGAACAAAGCATATGCATTAGATTTAAATTTGTAAAAGTTTTTTTCTTCTTTTGTAAGAAAATGCTATTAAAGATGAGAATTCGAAAATGCTACATCTAAAGATATAAAACAGCATTAAAATAAAAATGCAAAAATAAAAATCAGCATAACTTACCGAAAAATGGACTTCTATACTAAATTCAACGATTTTATAAAGAAATCTGTCCAAAAATCGGAAATATAAAATTAAAAAAAAATTCGTGGTCAAAAATTTGACTTTTTAACGGACCCACCTACCTTGAAGCTAAAGTGAAGGATTATTTAATTTTTAAGTATGTTTCTAGAGAACCATGAAAAATTTCAAGAGTGTCAAGTATTTCATGGCAATTTCACCATCTTTCTATATAACCACGTATCAAAATTTTTGATTTTAAAATAAGGAACGATTCTTCCCTTGACATATGAATTTACTTAACTTCTTAATGAGATAACATATTCTATCTGAAACATTTATTGCTCTCTTTATGCCTATAATATTATGAAGATGATACCATTTGATATATTGTACTATTTTTCTGTGTTTTTGCATTTTAAATTATTTGATTCTGCCACTTAATTGCAGATTTAAAATTAAAAATTCATTGTAACTGAAAATTTAAAATCGAATTTAATGAGCGAGTGAGACATGTCATTGTATGCGAAGGGTTAATAAATTTTATTAATTTTAAAAACAGAAAAGCCGCGTTGAAATTTATTTTGAATGGAAATATACGAAGCATAATTTGATGCAATAGGATCAAAAATAATTTTTTATTTAAAATTTTAAAAATGCATATATTAAAAACTTTGAAAAAATCATATAATGTTTTAGGCTAATCATTAAAAATTAATACGAATAGCAAATAACAACATTGTCCTAAAATTCTATGAAGATTTCAGTTACAAATATGGATGAAAAATTAAACATGCCCTTTAACGATAAATTGCAATGAGAGAATTTTTCTAATTACTGCTTTACGAACTCTATATCTGTTCGAAGAGCAACGAAGAAAAGCAACGAAAATCCCTATGGCACCGTAGGCTAATGTTTTAGTTTTAGATTCATACTTAAGAATAAATTTCAGACTAACATCGTTTTTAACCCCTAAACAATCGGTTATCGTATTTTCTTGACGCTTACTTCGTTGAATATTGGGCCGAATAACTTTTTTAATGTTAGATTGTTGTAGTATTTAGTTTAGAAAAAGTACTCCCTTCCCTCCTGGAATATTGATCAGGAATTTTATATTCCGCGAGAAATGTATGTAGGTCACGAAGGGAAACATTTTACTAGCTGAATACTTAAATCTTGCGGCACTAATATATGCGTTCACATATTTTTACTTTTAACACACTTTTCATGCTTCTGGAAATTCTATGTATTTATACTTTGAAATATTCTCTCACTTACTCTGCTATGCATATAGAAAATAAGCATACATAATATATGCCGGTATAGGCTATGTGCAAAAAAGAAGAAGAAGAAAAAAAACATTGTCATCATATTTTCCAAACCAATTAGTTAGAAAAAAATGGCCAACAAAATTCTGTTTTTCAAGAGCATAGCAATGTGAATGCTCTAAGGGACTATCTTTTTTTAATATATATATATATATTTAATGTTTTCATGGGCATTTCGTTCTACGCTTCAGTGGCTTAACTAGGGGGGAGGGACAGACATGCCAAGTGTCCATTGGGAGATGCAAAACCATAGAATAAATTTGTTGAATTTAATTAAAAGTACTTTTGTTTACTCTAAACTTCTTAAAAACAAATGTATATATTTTTTTCTCACATTTTCATATATCTATATATTCAGTATCACGATTTATTCACAAATTCAAATCACTGTTAAGTTATTAAATTCTTTAAATATTACGTATGAAAGTATCGTTCTTCACTTAGAAAAAGGAATCATGGACATTTCAAAATACTTTTTGCTAAATAAACAAAAGCACATGTATCCTATAATGCCATGAAAAAAATATACAAGTAGTATTTGATTCGACGTGAAATCGGACGTAATGCAAACAAGCTCAGAAGGTCGTATTTCTATTCACCAAACATTCTTTACAACCAAGAAAAAACCGATGTTTTGAAATATCTAATAAACTGTTCTGAATTTGCCATAAAGTAAACTGAACCGGTCATAAATTTCATAAATGATAAAAAGTCAAAGAATAGAAAGTATAAGTGAAAAAATAGTTCATGTGACTGAAAAAGCATTGATAGAGTAAGGAGCTATTAATTGTATATTTTTGCTCTTTTTCAAGGCTGGAATGAATTTATTTCTTAATAAATACTAATCAGAATAACAATAAAGGAATGTTTGATTTTCCTTCTAAAATAATAACTTTGCGCTTGCAAAAAAATTGTCATTGAAGTTAATCTGTATTTTACAGACTGATTCAGTTTGAGAAATACGTACAACCAATAATCATTTAATTGTTTTCTAACATTTATCACTGAAGAATTAATAAAAAACTCCTGTACCACTATATAATCTCATTAAACCTCAAAAGGATATAGATTTCATAAAAATTCAAGATATGTTCAATTAAGCACCGAATTTTTAATTTTATTTTCTTTAGATACAACATATTAAATCATTCTCTTAATTTAGTTTTAAAATAATATTTTTGAGAATATATAGAAGATCAATTAACTTCTTATAAATGTAAAAAAAATCAGTTTTCTATTTCTTAAAAATATTTTCAATGATTCATACTATTTGCATACTTCAGAGTACTTCAGAATAATTTCAAATTCTAAATTGTCAAGTCATCAATACAATATAATCCATGGAAGGGAATGGATTCTGATCTACGAACAAATTTTTTATTAATCTGCCTATAATCACACTGCATTTCTTTTTGCTTAACATTACAGATTTCATGCTTATTGCAAAACTAACATTGTGTCCCTTCTAATCGTGGTTAAGTAGCTATTTCCTGACCTTGAATACAATTATTGTATTTCTATCTTCAAATAAAATTCGATTTCCAGAAAATAATGCATGTTGTAAAAAATATAATTCATATATTTCCTTCCCTTCAAAAAAAATGTATAACATTTTTTTAATTAATTGCTAATTGAGCATAAATAATGAACTATAAAAGATTTTTGTTATAAAAAGTATGCTATTGTAAAATAGTTCCTTTTCTATCAGTATTCATAAAAAAATGTCTCTTCAGTTGCCAAGCCGATAAAAAAGATAAGTTTTTTCAATCCATCTATTAAGACGTTTACTTTCAGAAAAGCTTTCAAGTCAGTGCTCAATTGCATTAGCCATCCCAGAAACGCTTTAATTTCTTTCGTCTCTTTAATAATATTGAGCTTAACTGCCGAATTGAGAGTATCACCCCGTTAAATAAACACACTTCCTAAACGGTGTTGTCTGAGTTACCAGTTTTTTCCTACCACTTACTTTCCCGACAAACAAGTTCAAGTTGTAATTATGCTGAGTACTTTAATCGTATAATTTTTTTTCTGTACATACTTAGGATTGTATGTAATAGAAAAGCTAATCTTTCAAAAAATGTTCCAGGGAAAAAAATTAAAAAAAAAGATGTTAAAGCAAATACAAAAACAAGCAAGAAAAATGTTTACTTCTCATAAAATCAGAGTATAGTCATATGCTTTTTGTCACTTTGTGTGATTAATTTTAATTTTTTCCCCACATTTTCTTCTTTTGGCCTTGTAAATCGTATGACGGAACGGAAAATGATAGGCAATAGGGAGCGTAGAAGACAAACGAAACTTAAAAAGTCATAAAAATTAAAGAAACCTAAGGGAAAATTGCCATTTTTATTTTAATTTTTATTAATAGCATTGTAAACCAGGCAAATTTTTTTAATCGAGCCACATTCCTGCAAAAAGGTGCTCATCTTAAGTAAAGAATATAAGAAACGAAAACTGAAACATGACCTTCCGTAGTTCTCTGAAATATAGTATACTTTGTTAAATATTTAATAAGTATTTAATACTTTATTTATTTCTAATTTTATACAAATCTAGCATATATTTTATATATGAGAAAAAGATTTGCTTTTAAAAGCTTAGAAAATGAAATTATTTGTTTTCCCAGTTTTGAGAATTTTATTGGTTTCACTTATTTCAGTACTACGAATAACTTTTATTTTTGATGAAATATGATTTTGAAACAAAACCTTTGATGAATAGTCTTTTGATTTATACAAATTTCATTCGTATGAAAATACATTTCATTTTTCTAAAAATACATCTGCTGATTTCCCTTAAAAGTTTGTAATTATCCAGAAATTTGCATGTGTACTTCCAAAAAAAAAATATTTACATTAATTCAATTTTTAGATGTTAAAAAAATGACAGAAAAATATTGGCAATGTAGAATAACAGTTATCTTTCCCAATACGGAAGAAAAGCACACTTTCTCTGACTGATGCCGAGAACTGAATATTTGCCTACAATGATTAACTTCTGATGAAACAGTTGCATAGGGGCTTTGGCAACTTCGGGCCACAGTAGTCCCTAAGAAAGTAAACTCCAACCATGATCTTCCCTCTCCGATGGGGAATTCAGCCAACTTGGATAACATGGCCGAATGAGAACGGTAGATAGACAGTGAAAATAATTTAAAATGGCTCTGAAATAATTACTTATGTTTTTTTATACTTCTTTATGTCGAATGCTTGTCATTCAGAGTTGATAAGTTGTCTGTGATGTAATAAATAATTGAAAGTCAAAAGAACGGAATGTTTTCAATACGCAACAACTGAAAAATGCACCTGACACACAACCACAGAGATGGGTGAAATCACATATTAGCAGATTAAAAAGATATTAATGATCTAGTTGTCAAATAAGCAAATTTATTTTAACGTATAGAATCTATAAATTAAAAAAAATAATGAAATACTATTAATATTGCAAAATATAATGTACCAAGATCTAATCTATTGATTATATTCATTTAGATAAAATAATATTTTTAAACTCTATCTAAAACTAACTATGCACAAACATGGCTGCTGCTGAGTCATGAGTATTTATTTATACAAATAATGAAGATGAATGTGCGTGTGTGTTGGTGCCCTCAGACCGTTTTATCTGCTGTTACCAAATTTCGCACATCTTGGAGAATGAGAATATGCACTTCGGAATTATTTTTTGAATCATGAATTAGAATTTTAATAGATTAAAAAATTATGCTGATTTTTGGCGCTTTTTCGGGATGATTTTCGAAATTATTATTTACACATTTCTAAAATTTTAAAAATTGTCTCCCTAATTATACCAATTTAATAATTGTTCAAATTTTTGCTGAATTTTGGCAATTTTTAAAAAAATATATTCTTTGCCTGAATTTCCACAATAGTTTTATTTGTTGCCCAATTATTTAATTGTTCCATCTAGGGATTGCAATACCGGTATACCGGGATACCAAATACAGGTATTTTGAGCCATTTGTACAACTTTGTAATACCGGTATTCACAAGTTTAAATACCGTTTTTTCGGTATTTACTAGATTTTTTTTAAATTGTCTCCACTGTATGTTCAGGGATCGCCAACATAGAAAAATAGTATACGTTTTTGTTTTTATGTTTCCCTAACAGGCGAATTTAATTAGACTGTGAATACATAGTTGCCTCGTACAATCAAGAGAAGTGATAAAATATTGGTAGTGAATCTTCCCAAGAGGCGGGTTAAAACTATCCTATTACATCTCCGAGCGATATTACACAGATTCGTAGTCTGATATTCGTATCTGTGAAAACAAAGTTGTAGTTGTGTAGAAAATACGTAATATTTCGATATTTTTTAAACTGGTGAGTTTGTTATTCACAATGCATCTGCATATCATACTTTAGGATTCAAAATATTTTTCAGATTTATTATATACATACTCATAAATAATAACCCATAATAATGAATAACTTAAAAGAACATAAAAAATCAGTTGATAATATTTAGGTTTGGTTTCATTATTCATATGATGAAAAGAATATGGTGGCACAATGTAAAAAATGTTCAAGATTTATAAAAGTGAACGGAGGAAGTACAAGCGGACTCCACAGACATTTAAAAACGACACATGATACAAATTTATTAAAGAGGAAAGAATCTAATGGCAATGAAAATACAAATTCCAGCACGTTTCTCTGCCCAATCTATCAGGTATTTTATATTATTTTGAAAAAAAAAAGATAATTTCGATGAAATTATAAGTAAAATGACAGCATTAGATGGTTTGCCATTTTGAGTGTTTTTCAATTCTACTGAATAAAGAAAATCACTATCCGCTAGAGGTTTTAAAAATCTACTTAACACTATAAGAAGAATTGCTATTTACTACAGTAATGGTGTTCGCAATTCTTTGAAACACGGGCTAATACATTTAAAATTAAATGGTGAAAAATTGCGTCTTACATTTGATGAATGAACCAGTGTAAGAAATAGACGCTATTTAAATATAAATATTCATTTAGAAAAAAAAAAATTGGAATAAAGGACTTACACTCTCTAAGAAAGCCGGCAAATAAAACAAAGAAACACTTGCGTTTTCTTTCTTTTTCTAAAATTTCTACTACCGGTATTAAATCCGCTATCCCGGTATTAAGATCTAAAAAATACCGAATACCGGTATTGAACTTTTGGTCCGATATTGCAATCCCTAGTTCCATCAAATACTTAAACTCGCAATTTTCTTCTACTGTTGAAAGCTAAAGAAGAATGATTGTTTTAAATATCTGTGGTTTACATGAGAAAGAAAAAAGTGAAATTACAGAACTTCGAAATTTCGACGATAAAAAAATAAATAATAACTGAACCAGACATTTACGTTTTTAATAGCGCTATGATGTTATGGGACTCTCGCTTAAAAAGACTCATGCACCCGACTAATAGAACATTACTAAACCAATCAAAATAACACAGCTACATTTTCAAACGATTTGGTGGAATCATGAACATGGAATTATAATTTAATAAAAAGAATTATCTGAAATCAAATATAAACATTACTCCTGGATAACAAACTGGTCGCCTAATGTGACTAGAATATAAATAAATGACATTTTACGTTTACGAAAATGAGATTAAACTAATAAAAAAATAAGAAAACCTGAAATAAATCATTAACATGTCGATTAAATGGAAATTGTAATGAAATGGGAAATAAAGTTGATCATTGTAATGAAATTTATTGAAAAACTGGACTCATAATATGCCCAGTATACGGCTGCTATATGCACACTTATCTGCCAATTGTAGCCTCGAGATAAATAAAATATATCAATGTATTATTAATACATTTTTTTACTTGTATTATCAAAATAATTTTGTAATATGCAAAATAAGTTGTAGGCCTAATTAATAAACTATCGTTTATAATTACTTGCATACTTATCTGTTGCGAGCGAAAACCGGTTTAAATCTAAAACCATATACTCTTATGGAATCTTAATTAGGAAATATCACAAAATATTATTTCAATTATCTTTAAGCGCTAATGTTGTTTGCAGTTATATCTTTAAATTTATAAAACAAAATTTTATTGACAAAATTCTAACATGGTTTGAAACAAGCAAAACCGTTGGCTCTAAGATAAAATCTGTCAGTACAAAAGTCTGCGTGCAATTTCTCGAGAATGGAAGTTTCCATCTGATCTAACATTTTGAAGGGGAAAAACAATCCTTTTCAGCTTATATTTTTTAGAGATCACTGAATTTCATATTTTGCTTATTTTCTTGCTCATATTTTCTGCTTATTAGTTTCTACAAATATCATGAAATTCAAAAATTTAGGTACTAACAACACTAGAATTACTTAAAAACTTTTATATCTATATATCAGAGCAATAATCAAGGAACTACTAGCAAATTTAAATTATGTAGAATATATTTATAATACACGTTGTAATATCTAACATTTAAAAATTTTCCTCTAAAAGACAAATAATTTCGAGCTAGGCATATTTTTTAAACGGTGCATTATGACTTTTCCAAATAAAATATAAATTATAAATTCACAAATGCAAATTGATTTGTCTGAAATGGAAAC
>JAPMOR010081177.1:0-45882 GCA_026543865.1 Argiope aurantia | reverse complement strand
TTTTGAAATAGAAAGAAAAGTACAATGTATTAAAGCTATATTTTAAAAAATAAACCTATTATATTATGGCACTGGTAAACACCCTATACACCAGAAAATATCAAATGCAACGAAACATAAATCTCTAGAAATCATGAGAGATAAGACAGAGTAAATCTCTTCGATAGTTCTGGAATCCTCAGGCTCTTCCGACAGAAGGGCTTTTCCAGCCGAATGGTTTCCTTTACTTTTAAGAAGGGCTCTCTGCATTCATTAGCTTCGCAGCTCGTTAACAGGCTTTCAAACTTCAGGTGCAAATCCAATCGTTGGAGCAATTAATGCCTTTTGCATCTTAACTCCGTGATCTTTAATGGACTTGCTCTATCTTCGATCAGCTGTTGAGTTTGAGAAAGCCATTCACCATTTGTCAAGTGTCTGGTTTCGAGGAGTTGATTTTCTTCAAGTATTGTTACAATTACAGTTATCTTGTGCATTTAATGAGAAGTCACATTTTAATAAGCATCCGATTTGACATCGCATTCAACTTTTAGCAGTAATTCAGAAATTAACTGCTTGTAGCTTTTAAGTTGATTATTTTGTATAATGTTTGGTTGCTTTCTAATTATTTGGAAAATTCGTGCATCATATTTTTTGTATAAAGGGCGCATCCGTTAAAACTAGTTGAGAAACATTTTGAAGAAATAAAGGAAATAGAAAACGAATTTTTTTCCTCAATATTATATAATTTTCTAAGGTTTCCTATCAGTACTGTTATTTCATTAATTTATTAGCCGTATAGAAAATTTAAATCATTTTTCCCTGGTCTGATTTACTCTTTGATAGATGACACCGAAATAGGCTTGGTGATATCATTGAAAGCATATATCTAATCATGTATCTAATTGAAAATTTTAACTAAAAAACAGAAATACCGAATAAAATTTATAAGGTTCCTTCTTTAGTTATTTTTAAAAATTTCTCTTGATGATCATTTTCTGTTAAAAAAATTATTTATTATCCATTGCTGATCATTTTATAGTTATACGTTGAATTATATATTCTATTCGTAACAATAAAAAGCAATATACAACTTTTAGGATTTAGTTTAAGTAGACACTTTAATGAATCTTTTTTTTAAATGAAAAACCATGGCTATTATTTTATGAAATACTATAGCATCTATTATATTTCTGAATTATCTGGAATTGATACTGCGATTTTTCCAGTTTTCTAAACATAAACCTTTCTTATGTCATACAGACGTTTCGAGACTTCGTACAAATATTTTACCGGCATTGAGTTTTCAATCTAATCTTATATTCTAAACAAAAATAAATGTATCGCCCTTCGCTCACTTAATTTTTGGCCGCAATCTAATCTTAAATAGTTTGTAGTTGAAATAAAATTCATGCATTTCAATTACTAAGGAAAAATGCTAGTACCAATAATTTTGTTACATACTTTTTTCATGTAACTTGTTTCATGTTTGTAACGATTGAATTCTGTCATCGAATTTTGCCGAACTTTCTGGTGTGCCGAAATTTCTGAAATTGTGTATTGTGCGATTATTTAGTAACAATATGCCATTTTTAGAACATAATTACAGGTTAATTATAATTTTTAATAATTTTAAAAATTTAATTCCAGGTTTCTTGTACATTGCATTTGTCACGAACTCATCAGAGACGAAATGAACTCAGGTATTGCATGATTGAGTCACATTAATTGTAGGAAGAGGAAGAGTAACATCTTCCAAACAATAGCATACTTTTCAGTATTATTCAATACACGCTAAGAAGATGCATTATTTTTCGATCAACAGCTAGTTACTGTAGGAATAAAAATTGAAAAAATTATTATTATTTTTTTTGTATTTGCCATCTTGCATTTAGTTGTGAAAAAATACTATGGAATTTTTTGTATAATACTTGGATTTTTATCGCACAGAAAACGTGATGTTGAAAGTAGACATATCTATATTTTGTGTCATTGTATTTTAGTTTAATAGTATTTTGCTGTATTTTTTCTATTAAAATTCTTTCACATTCCAGTGACTATTTGAAAATTACTGTTAATTAAATTTCTTTGTTATATACTGTTTTTATTTGTTTCCTTCTCTAAAAATTTTCTTTTGTAATCTTAAAAATTTCAACAAATTCTGACACTTTTCAAATATAGTAAAAACTAATTATAAAATGACCAGCCAATTTATTATAATCTTAAATATGTTTTTGAAGCATGATTATGTTATTCTCCAGGGCCATCCTTCCATAATATCTATGTCTGCTACTTCCTTCGTACGAGGGCATCTCCCCGCTATGTATAGATATGATACTGAAGAGTTGAGTTGCTTTTGTGGATCGAGTAAATTAATGGAAATTGTCTTTCGGGCGAAATTCAAACAGGCTAGGTGTGTCTTTCAGAAAGCCGTATATTAAACACAAGCTACATTTCTACATCAAATCCTATATAGTTGTTACCAAGTCCTTTTGATTAACGAATGTTGCCTCGTTTTCATCATAGTCAAATATTTTAAGAAAATGGGGGTTGAAACCACCTTGATATTCCACTTCATTTTGAAATAATAAGAAAATAAGATTTTTTTTTTGTATTTATTTCCCGAAATATATAATAAAAAGAACATTAGTCTTGTCTGCCACTTCAGCATAGAATATCGTCAAAAAAAAAAAAAAAATCACCGCCTGTCGCCCAGGCATATAGCTAAATTTCCATTCAAACCGAAATAAACAACAATGACAAATGCTTAATGCATCTACTTCTTCTTCGCTTTTCCACTGTTGCCAAAACGAAAGTAAAAGCAAAAGGCGAAAGCTTTTATTCAGTAGAAAATGGCCCAACCGCAATTCGTTGCTCCTGCCCCCAGACCAAAACGATCCTTTCTTTCTTCATGCTTGTTTGCACCTGAGGTGTGTGGTGTGGTATTTCTCTGACTCGAGTCCATTCAAGCGATCTATTTTCTTTTCTACTGCCGTGTGGGGCTTTTTTGTAACCGCCGGCAATTGGTGCATTGTGTGGAAGTGTTCGGAAAGAAAAAAAAAAAAAAACTGTTGACTTGCAGACCCTATACATTGTATTAGCCTCACACAGTCAGAAGCTGGAAATAAGAAAGATGTTGGGATGGGATCTTCTTCCCAAATAAATATTTCTCAGAAGGGTTCAGAGTAGTGGTTTGGTTTCTTTTTTTATATAATTTGTTCAAGACATGTAATGATTATTTTTTATAAATCTTTCCATTTTGACTTTGAAATTTGGAGAGTATATTAGAAATACTTTCAATATGGTAATGTTTTTAGGTTGATATACCTGTAAATTGAGTGAAGCATAAATCTATATTGTTGCAGAAGATTTCACAAAAATAACGATAATCAACAGGTTCGATCTAGTGGATGTATGATAAACCAGTCTCTCATGCTCAATAAAAAATACAAATTTATTCAACACGAACATACAGACAGCAAAATTACAGAAGAATGTACACAAGAACGGTAATTACAACATACAAGAGCACACAAATAGCAAACAGATAGTAAGCAACCATAATAGCACAAAGCGGTCGGAGAGAACACCGCAGGAAGATATATTTCATACGATTATTCTTGTCCCAGAAAATAAAATCTCCGCAAATCCCACGAAATTCTTGTCCGTTAATCTTCACTGTTAACTCGCTTCAGTTGTACTCAACTGCTGATTATACAACTGTTGTACTACTGATTCAAGACTGCTTATATAACACACAACGCGACGCTGCCTCAATATTTGACTACAAGACACGGCATGCGAGATTCACTAATCACTTGAACTACACCCATTCAACCGACTCTCTCCAGCTTGTACTCCCGGCATTTTATATTTTTTAAACCTGGGCCTAGAAACTTCGAGAAGGTTCGCATAATACGCGTCTTAATGATTCAATCGCCAAAAATTCCTGTTTATTATAGATTCTTCTAGAATCTCCCATTTTGTCGCAAAATGGTCGCCACACCTGGGGGGGGGATTAATATGTCATCCATTTGGCAAACATTAAGTTATCCGTATAACTGTCTTTCTTAGCTTGAGCGTAGTGTGCTGGGAAATAAAATTACAAATTCGTAATAATATGTATCGATGCCTGGTAGGACAAACCGTTGGCCTTAGAATTATCGAATTTGAGTCTTGGTTACTTATTGAGTAGAAGATGATCACAAAGTAAAAGTTTTTCATTATTTCAATTAGGTTTCAATCAGTTAAAAAATAATAGCTATTTTTCAGCTTTTCATCAATAAATTTGAGCATATTATTATTGCTCAATAGCAATTTTGACCTCCTTTAAAATATGAACAACAAATTCAGCGATGAATACGACTTGTGACAACATTTCTTATCTCTGTTATAGAGTTCAAAATCAATTTTACTGTTTCCTCAAATTCTCTCACACACTTTTGCCAGTGTTCACATTATAAATGAAAAAATTACTTTCTTTAGGCCTGTGTTCTATGCTGAAAATTTAAATGGTAGAATAGTGATGATATTATTTAATCAATGCTATATAAACGGTGTTTTCAGACAACTATACTTTCTGTAAATTCTTCTGTGTTCTCTTATTAAATATCACGCTGCGCACCTTACTCATTCTAAGTATCCTGCTAGATATCATGCTAAGATATCATACTAGATTTCTCATGCTAATTATCATTCTAAATATCATCCAAGAGAAGCAATCAAGCCTAAAATATAAAAAAGGGGCAATTTTTTAGACTAGGTATTGAAACTGTTTAAATAATTCTTCTGTTTTATCGATTGAAAGCAAAAATGACGCTACAAATATATGTGCTATATGAAAAATTGGAAGAATATTTCGACTCGATTTATTTCAGCATACAATGCAATTTTCAATCACAACTACTGAACTTGCAGTCATTATTCTTTGAAATAGTAGTGTAAAATATGAATTTGGGGAAGAAAAAAAAGGAACAGAAGACAAAGTGTTCTTTATTAATAGAAATTTATTTCTAATAAAGATTTAAAGCGGCTTTATAATTACTATCTTTTGAATGTTTAATTTCAGAAGAATAGCTTTTATTTGAAGCAAAATATCTACTTTAATTAGACAATTGTGATTACTATGATAATATATATATATATATTTTAATTTTATACTCAAAAGCGCCGTTTGAAAATTTTCATGATAACGAAAGTTCATAAATAATTGGAAACAGTTGTACAATCAAAAAATAGACAACATTTTAAACACCAGAATTTTAAATTGTACTTAGCAAAATATTCGTAGTTCAATCAAGAAAATGGGAGCAAAATTTTGTCTATTAATTATTGGATTGCTTATTGAAATTCAAAATAAACAGGATTAGAGTTTTTGCTTTAATGATTTTGCCAAGGCAGTATCATTATCAAAAGGAGACTTTTAAAGATGAGTTCTGTAGAAAAAAATTCATTCTATCTCGAGACTTTGAATTGGCTAATATCTTTGCGGACCATGATTTTTAAAATTACCTAATCATGTTTCTTTTAGATCCTACTTTAACATCAAAAACTAATAAATAATTTTCGATTGTTTCGGTATAATATGACTGACTTATAAAATATTTAAGAAAGAATATAATAAGGAATATTCAATTAACAGAAATATTTTGAGCATAATTTAAAAAAGCTTTTATTTAATAATCGTAATAATTATAGGTATCTGGGAAATTTTCTTGGATGATCAGAAATCACATAACGTTAGCAGGAGAAAATGAGACATATTGGCTTTTCGTATCATAGTTTCATGGATAGTCCATTTTCCGTGCCATTATTTTATATACAATATAGCACTAATAGAAATCTACAATTTTTTTTTTTAAAAAATACTATGCAGGAAATTTAAACATTCGAATTCGCTGCATTTTTGAGGGAACAAAAGCACATTTTATCTTGGCAGACTATAACCTTATTTTGATACAAATCTTCAATTTTGGTGTAAATATCACATACCAAATTTCATTTGTCTAAATTTTTGGATTTTTAAATTCTTCTATTCACAAAGTCTCAAATGAGAAGAATATAACAATTGCAATACTTATTATAAAACACACACATAAGAAAGTAAAAGCAACCAAAAATAACACTTCATCATAAAATCAATTATAAATAATATATATAAATTGATATCTGTTAATAAAATATAATTTCTGCAATACAATATATATGTTATGTTTTACATTATTCAATATAAAATTAATTTTTTGTTAAATATTACACTCTAAATCTTGGAGAAAGAAAATTTGTATTAATCCAATGCTTTATGAGTAATAGTTTCAGTTACAGCTTCATCGCCTTTTTGTTTCTTGAGAAAAGGGTGACAGGAAAGGGCAGAAAATGACGCTAGCTTTTTAATATGCTGATGGATACATTCGTATAACTAATACACATGTTAAATATTTTCTATATGAATACAACGATGTGAAATATATAATTTTTTGAATGGTATCAGTTTTAAATATTTCAAGAAGATTTAAATTTTAAAGGTGTTAAACAAATTTTATTCTTTTGCATCGTTGCTGCTTTTCGCGGAAATTTATAGCAGTAAAATGTATCTCGACGACTCTATTTATATTGAATAATTTATAATAATAATCTCATTTAACTGCGACAATAAAATTCAACAATTTTCCAGTACACTATTTATTTTCGTCATTTTTATTATATGTTCGTTTGTGTCTTGTAAAAGAATTGTCGTAAACTTTTGCATTAATTAAAAAAATAACATGTTAGGAACAAAACAAATATATGTCATTCTGAGCATGAAACGCAAACAAAGATATTAATTAAATAAGGAACATTATACGATAATTTTTATTCTATGGATGGATATTTCATCTTTATTCAGTTGCCATCTAAATAATCACAAACATATTCAAAATTTATTCCTAGAAAATGTATGTCTTGCTCCATATTTAAGGCCGTACGCTTCTGAAACTCGCAACGCAAAATATAAAAGAAGAAAAAATTAGTTATTCTCATTGTTTCGTTTTGAAAATAAAACTAGATTTATGTCTGATTATTCCTTTTCAATTGAAAAACATATTGTTTATTCAAAACGGCATACAATAAAGAAAACGCGGATTTCAAAAATAAAAGTATTTTATTATATTCAAAGCAAACAAATAAGAATTAAATTATTTCATATTTATAACTTCCAAAAAAAACTGCAGCATATTTGAAGAATCCACCATTTTTATTTCAATGATAAAGTAGATTAATTAATTCTCATTTCATATTTTTCATAAATATTTTGTTTCTTCTTCAATTTCCTTAAATGATTTATTGAGAATTCCTTCAAAAATATATTTAAAATATAGGGAACAGCAATTAATCCAGCTTTCAATTATTTCCATCAGACAAATATTACTTTTTATCATAAACAAGATTTTGATACAAAAATTCATAAAAATGTACATTTTAAAGTAATATTTCGTTAATATTTCTAACTATTTACTTAATAATTTCGAATCGAATAGTGAAGACGACTCATTAGATACATACATTTTCCAAGCTTTCACACCACATCACAGATTATTTAACAGGGGAAATATCATCAAATCTTCGAGCATCATCATCCCAAATTATCATCAGGTCTTCGAGTACGTTTGAACTTTAGTGCAATAGTATATCGAAACATCAGCTGTGTTTTGTTACAATAATTTTTCTATTCTCATTTGGTCTAACATATCCAACTGCGCTCATTAGTCAAGGGCTTGCTATAAAAGTTAAATGTGGCATATTCTGATGATCAAAGAAACTTTGGAATTTGTGGCTAACACCTGACAAAGGCATTTGACTAAATAAGGATAAAGTCTTTCTCATGGAAGGCATTTGAAAGAAACTTACCCACATCTGTATTTCAAATCGAGGAGAATTTTCAGCAATCATTTCTTAATTAGCATCGTTTAGTTTCTATATAATGATGTACAATTTCTAAATGATGTACAACACCGAAGAATAGAATAGAACTTTTAACCTTCTCCTTCCATTAGGCCATCTCTAGTAATTATAATTAGATTACAGATGTGTATAATACCTCGAAAAGTGTGCTGCATAGTATGACATTAGAAAAGCAATTGTATACGATTATAGGGACTCATCTCAGTTCTATGATTAATCGGTTGAATGAGAATGTCTGTTCGATAAACGAATCAAACAGAAGAACAGAATTTTATAGAAGATCAAAATTTTAACGGTAATCTAATAGAATTCGCATCAACAATAGAAATATAAACTACAAACAATTCTTAGAATTAACTTTAATTACGCATGTAGCACAAATATATCGACAAAATTCTTAGTCAACACTTCCAATTAATAGTATTTCATTAGGATTAACAATGGAATGGATGGTTTAAAGAATGGCTTTCCTTGGTAAAGGAAATTCTTCTTGGTTCTTTAAAGGCGAATTTTTCTCGGTCATTTTTTGTGTGGAATTTATTTTTAGTAATAACAATGTGAATATAATTGATAAACAATGTCATCTCTTCAATGAGATCAACTCAGATAATCTGTGTCGCCATCACTAATCAATTAGCAAAAGCTACACAAAGCTCCTTATTAACATGGATGGTCATACGATAAACTGTCATCCAATGAAACCATCCAAGAACGTACTATTCTAATATTATTATACAAAATAAAAGGACCTCTCATTAAATAATTTTGAATTATAATAATTATGATATGAAATCCATAAGACAAAACGAGACGTGTCTTAAAAATGGATAACAATTTAACTCATAATAAACAAGTTTATAAAGAATAAGTTTAATAATCAAGTTTATAAAATCAAAATAAATCACTTTAAGAAAATTATTTTAATAGTGTTATAATTATATAATTTGTTTTGCAAATGTTTATAACTATATCAAAATAATAAGGCAAACTAAAGAATCTATCTCCCAGTTCCAACACTGAGCCAGTTTCGCAAATTTCTGATTCATATAAAGTGACTTCTAAATGTGTCATCAATGGTCACCTGTCCTCTGACACAGACACAGACACACACACACACACACACATACACAAAGGTTTGGTGAAAAATTCAGTTTTCCAATCTCAACTAATGGACCGATTTCTTAAATTTTTATTTCATATGAAAGCTTATGATATCTAGATATGTTATCAGCGAGTCACTGCCCATCACTTTTCCATCGTTTTCGAGAGTTTCACATAATAACTCGACAGATCCTCCCGCCTCAAAATGAGCCGATTTTACCAATTTTATTCACTCATTATTTTTATACTTTGAAGCATGATTAACACATATTAATGTTTTACCTTTATTGTGCAAATAAAATTTTAAAATAAATCCCACTTTGGTTCAGATCAGATGTAGGTGATCTAAGTTGACTGTATAACTAAATTATTGTTGTAATTCCTTCATTCTTTTACAAAATTAATTTCCATACATAATTTTAATCCACTGCATAATTCTTGCATAAAATATTCAAACAAATATGTGTTTCATTACCGCTGTTTGCAGTTTTTAAACTCTTTTCACGAATGTAACAAACTTAAAACATTTTTAATGAAACATTAAGACAAGATATTAATTCCTTAGCACAATTCATGAAGAATCGATTGCATGCAGTGATTATTTTCCAGGGAAAGATCGCAATAAAAACCTTAATTTAATAATAAATATGCAAAAGTAGAATTTTACATCGGTGTAATTAATTCACTGATATGCGTTCCTTTTCTTATATACTTTTAAGTAAGATCTTAAGACGATATGCTAAATTCGTCATTAAATTCATTCATTAACCAAATATCTAGAATTTTCTGGATCCTATCTTAAAAAAGAATATAATATCTAGACAAAGAAGTGAATAGCCGTTAATTAAGTTATTTAAAGCTAGGTGGAAAGAGGTTTCGCAATATTGCTTCTTTATTATTCAATTCGTTTATGTTATTTAATCCCCTTTCTAGGTAAAAAAGTAAATTCATATTTGATTGAAATAAATTAATTATAATCAATTAATTATTTGAAATTAAATGCAATCAATCCTTTTTGAAGATTTTTAATAATTTATAGTGTTGATAACTAGTATATCTGACACATTTACATTTTAAAAATTATTTGAAATGAAAAATTATTTGCCTCTTTTCTAGCCACTGCATGATAGGCTATCATCCGAAACAATCATTTCTAACAAGTATGCTTCAAAGTAAGAATTTTTGGTAGTTGTAGTATTAAAATAGATTCATTAAGACTAAATAAGTCTAAATTTTCAAATCGAAATTTTTTATAAGTACTTTTTTACAAATCTTCTTGATTACAAAATCCAATAAGGGCTATTAAGTTCTCTGTATCTTATCAAATAACACATTCTATGTAAGGAATTTTTTCTAATTTTGATATCTTACGACTAATTTAGAAAATTTATTCAATTCCTTTAGAATAGATTGCATTAATAGTTTAGAATAACATAATTATATTACAAGAATACCATAATATTTTTAATTAAAAAATATAAGTGCTGAAAAGTTTTCATATTACATTTTTCATTTTTCAATCATAAAATATTATTTTTAAAATCTTCGATTGTGGGATTAAAAAAAATCCTGAAGTGAAATTCGGTGAATAATTTTAGAACCTCATTCTCTCTCTGTATGTACACAGAATGAAGGGGCTAAATGTATGTAAACAGTATTTCTATGGATGAAAAAAAAATCAAACGACAAGTTTTTGAATTTCTATTTTTATATCCTTTAAGTTATTTTAACATATTTCATCCTAGAAATAATTCTGAAAATATTTTATTCATTCAAAGTAATTTTTATCCTGTAGGCATTTATACACACAATTTTGCGTGTGTGTGAGTGAAAGAAACAAGGAAGGAGATAGAATGATCACTCTAGAAATTTGTAAAAGAATGACAAGAATGATTTTACAGTGCAAGAAAATTCGAAATGGAATGCTATTGAATAATCAATTGGGAAGACGATATTTCTAGATCTGAGGTGATCGTTTTCTGATTCAGGTCTAAATTACGATCTGTGGATGAGTGGATGAAATGTATGAATGAAGTTCGCCCCGTGAAAACGGTTGTGACACATGAGTAGTTAAGAAGTACTCTTGGCCCTAGATGGTGCTACTGAAACAAAAGATATTTAAACTCGGCTTAAAATCGGGCTTGTCTATGACAAGTGCCATAAGTAACAGCAACAACTCAATCCGTGGCAAATAAAATATCGCATTTTTACAAGTTTTCATAGAGATGAATTTAAAGTGAGGCATTCTGATAACTTTACTTAAATAAGAAGTAAATTCACTGTGGGACCTTTTGAATGATACATTGGACCCCCGCTTAATGTGATCGCAGTTAATTTTATCACTCTCATATTATCTTCTGATCCCGAAGCGACTTATACATAATATTCAAATATACATAAAAATATTTAAAGTAAAAATGCTTAAATAAAAAAAACTATGTAAAATGCATAAAATAATGTAAAAATATTTAAAATTCAAATATGCATTAAAATATTAATACTAAGTGTTACCACTACAACGTTTAATATTATAATTTTTGAAGAAAATAATTGACAAATCCTTCTTTTTCTTCCAGCTGACATTTGAGGACATTTCGAGTCATTTTACGCGTGCAATGTCTAATCTTTTGTTTGGACTAGAATGAACTGGATTAGTTTAAACCTGTCTCTCCGCTTGATAAATTAATTATTGTTGCTTTTCTTGATTATCCACTAATTTATTTGATAGTGAAGATTATTGGCCTGGGTGAAATGACTTGATGACACAGGTTGTCTTTTATGTGGTTTATTGGTAACATCAACAAAAAAGAGGCACATGATTACGCCATAGTGTAGAAGGCCTAGACAACAATACATAAAATTTCTAGGGAGAGAGCCGAGATCACTCTCTCCCTAGTACACGAGTCAAGTTCCCTTCTGCTAGAAATATATATACTGGGGGCTGCATAAATTCTTGCAAACTTCAAAAAATTATAATAAAAAAAGTAATGCTCGAAACAATTGCAGTTTGCGGGAATATGTTCAGAGAGCCTTTGGATTTTGATATTTCCATTAAAAAAGTGCATTTAGAAAATGACCGATAGATGGTGCTCACACGTCATACCGAGACGGTTTATGCAAATCAGCATAGCTATAAAACACAAGAACTATAAGAACGGTGAATCCGCGACTAAAGCATTGCGACAGTTACGGATGGGGAAAGGAATTAAGGTGAAGAAAAACCCAATTTCATTGAATGGGATATTGAATTCAGTTCGTCGTTTTGAGGAAACGGGAAGATTAGAGGATCGTTCAGGAAGTGGCAGACCATCCGCCAGCGCTGACCGCGTCCCTGTTATTCAAAAGGTCATGAGAAATGTGGCAGCCGAGACTTCAACGGGGAGTTGCAGTGCACGTGAAGCAGGTAAAGTAACAGGAATTTCGTAAAGGTCGATCCGACGCATTCTGTACGAAATCTTGAAATTGCATCCGCACAAGATAGAGGCATTTCACCAGTTGTTTCCAGCAGATTGCGAGAAAAGACAAGCCATTGCAACATGGGTGCTCACACAAATGGAACCTGACCAAAAATGGTTACTGAACACCATGTGGACAGACGAATCCCCCTTTTCATTGCATGGGGACTTCAATATACAAAACAATCGTATCTGGGCGACATCAAACCCTCGTGCGTACACGACCAAACTACTACATTGGCCGCATGTGACTGTTTAGTGCGGTTTAACTGCGTCCTTCATTCTATGCCCTTTCTTTTTTGAAGAGCGTTGTCCTGTACCCAGTTGGAAAACCTGTTTCGTCACTGCAGAACACTATCTTAGGCTTTTGCGTGATCACGTTATGTCTGTTTTTTTAGCAAAGACGTGCATTATCTTCTTTCACCTTCATGCTGGATGGTGCCCTGGCACATTGCTAGTTCCGTTAAGACGTTCCTCGTAGACACATTCACTGAGGACAGAGTGATAAGCTAAGAATGTAAGAATGAGTGGCCCTCACAATCGCCAGCGAACTTTTGGTTGTGGGGATACCTAAAGTGTCGTGTGTACCAGAGCTCTTCTGCCACTTTGATGGAACTCAAAGATGCCATTCAATTGGTCGTTGGTGGCATCGATGCCGACATCTTACAAGCCTCACTGGCTTAATACCTCCTGGTGGCGGTCATGTTGAGCATCTTTTGCTTTAAAATAAAATGTACTAAAATGTTGCTGCGCTCTGTTTTCCTGATTTGCATAAACCGTGAGCGCAATCTATCGGTCATTTTCTAAATGCAATTTTTTAAATGGAAATAACAAAATCCAAAGGCTCTGTGAACATATTCCAGCAAGCCATAATTTTTTTCGAGCATTACTTTTTTTATTATGATTTTTTGAAGTTTGCATGAATTTAGGCCACACCCGGTATATATATATATATATATATATATATATATATATATATATATTACTAAATTAAATAGTGAGACCACGTGATATATACATGATTGGCAGCTAGCTCCGTCCAGGAAGACCACGTGTTTAATTGAATTCTTAACACAGCTGTTTGGTCTTGGTTGAAGTGCATTGGTTGGCCATAAATCATTATTGCCTGCGACTCAATTTCTGAAGCAAAATCGGTAAAAATAAGATAGATTTGAGAGCTGAAGACAAAATTGAAATTTTTAACTTAATCTATTAAAAATTTATCTATTAAAAATTTATATATTTTTTTTTAATTTCGAATTTCACAGCCTCTTTGTAAAGTTTTGAATATTCGTGTGCTCTTTGTGAACAAAACTGAGTAATAAATGTTGATAGTTCCAATAGAAATAAATGTGTTCAAAACCCCTTTAACGAACGCTGAAATGATCCATGCACTTGATATTTTCACATTCGGTGTCATTGTTCAGGAAATTTAAAAAGAATACTATATTTACGGAGTGTTTATTCGTGGCCGTTAAAGAACAATTACCAAAAAACAACGATTAATAATGTGTCAGCAATATGCTTCAAACATAGCTAGATTTGAAATATTATTTTAATTCTTTACTTTTCATAAAAATAATGTATTTTACATGATTCGAATTATTATTATCAATCGTTTATTACCGACTGATAATAATCAATAGATCGATTATTAGTATTATCCAATTTTTGAATCATAAAGTAATCATCTGTGAGCTAAATGTGGGAGATTTGAAAAGAGATGCAGTTCAGATGTCAGATAACAGTTTATTATCCTGGTTCATCCCAAAATAGCCTTCGTGTTTTTTTTGCAAATGGGTGATTAAAATAACTAAATTTAGCCCAACCTAATGTAATCATGTTAAGCTGCAGCTACTTCACTCACTTCAGTTAATAATAGCACACATTTCCTTGTGATACCTGCTGATAAAGACCGCAAGCAACATTGCACTTGAATTGCTTCAGAAATGCTCATTGCTTCTACAAAAAAAATGTGTCATTTCCTTTCATTGGAATGCTCGTCTTGGGATACGGTATGTTGAATAATTTTAGGGAACGATAATTAATTCATTCGAAGTAAAAATACTTAAAAATTAAAATTCATTTTACTCAAGAAAATGATCCTTTAATTTTATACTTCAATTTACAATTTTTAAATCCAGTGAATAATTAAATTAGGAATTCAAGTTAATTTTTAATCAAAACTTCAAATCCCAAACTTAAGTATAAAATAATAATTTCACAACAGGCAAATATTTTTAAAAATAATTCCATAATTAAATCAGCATCGAAATATTTATATATTTTTTTTCTTTGCTATAAATACCAATCTTATGACAGTAAACGTAGAATGAACCGATACTTAGCTGCAAAGTATCAAAAATTTCCTTATAATAAATTTTTATTAATACCATACATTCCACAAAATCTTAATTAATAGTTGAGTGAACTTTAACACAAAAAAAGGAATATAAATTACAAATATGCATTCAAACCATAACGGATATCATGTTATTTCAATTCTATTGTTTTTCACCATAATTTTAATATTTCTTTAAAGTAACATAGCGAGCGGTTAATTAATTACATAAGAATTTAATTTCTTAATTTAAAAAATTTGAAAGTTAACATTTATAGCAGAAATATCTCAGGTTTAAGACAAGGACAGTCCATCATTACACAGCATATGCGAGAATTCTTTCCTGCAAACCCGTTTGTAGATGACAGCTTAAAAAGGAAATGCAAGTGATTGTTTTGAACTCCTTTTCCGCGCTTCAAATAATTTGGGGAATTTATTAACAGCTAAAGCTAATTAGATGAAGCATTAACTTTGTGCATGGTTCTTCTGTCATAGCACATCTTTGTTTTATATCAAGAAATGTAGTCTGCGGATAATTGTTTTTCGCTTTGAAGTTGTTAATTAAATTATAATGGCGATATACCTAAATTTTACAGCATTTCCCCTCAAGTTTAGTAGTGAATTTTTTTTTGTGTGTGTATCTGAAATCCATAAAAGAAATACATCGCATGTTTCATTGCCTTAGAATATTTTTTTTCTTAAATTTAAAAATAATAAATGTTTTTCTTTTTCTTTTATTCATTTTTTTTTGCTTTTTTACTAGTTATTCGGTGTAAGAGTGTAAACTGAATGAAATAACTCATTGCATTCATCCTTTTCATACGTTTGGTCATAATAATCATTAGCTTAATTTTTATATTTGGAGCACGTCAATATAAACCTATCATATATTTATTTTGTAAAGGCATTTACTAAGAAGACTTGATGATATTAATAACATATTTGATAAGCAAGCAATGCAGTGGTTAAACAAAATGCTGAAATGAAAATGGAAAATATACATTTAAAATGCTGTCTAATGTAAAATATGAAGAATAACCTAATTTAGGGATCTTGCCTTTTGTGCAGTATCTCCTCCCAGAGAGACAGGTAGAAAAATATAAAAGAATTCATTTAATAAGACTAAAATAAAGTAACTGGAATACGAGAATGGAAGGTTACAAGGAGGTTTTGGTTTTCTTGACAGCACAATGAGCTCGATAATGGCACCATAATGGAGGACGAGCAATTCAAAGAGACCGATGCTATTATATTTGTACTGAAGTCTATTTTTTGTAGTATATTAATTTACTATCATTTACTATGGCTGTAGTTTTATTTTATATGTATTTAAGATAAAGCAAAACACATATACTGTACATCATTGTACAGTCGTATCGAAAAATTGAAATGGAATGCAAATCGCATTAAGTTTAAAAGAATTGATTAAAATCGAAGAAAAATGGTAAGGCAATGGAATTGATATCTTTAAAAACGGAACCCTCGAGATGGTGTAAAATATTGTTTATATTGTTTTTGCTGTGATTAGTTTGGACATTAAGGAAGAGAAATGACATAAAATCATTTAATTCCCATTTCAACTCCCATGCAGGGGTATAGAAAAATTTTTAATAGCTCAGTTTTCCTTCTAGGTGTAAGGAACATGTGTGCGAAATGTGTGAAGTATCTTGAAGCTTCAAACTTAAGCAGTTTTCATATGATTAAATGTATTTATAAAATGTATACAACTCAATCGAATGAGTCATTTATAATCATGAAGAGAGTAAGGCTTAGAACTAATAGAAGCTGTTCCCCCGAGATTATTTCACATACTCTAATAAAAGCATCATCCTCCGTAAAACCATTTGGCTTTGATAAAAAATTTGAACCTCACGAATGCTCATATTTTTATTATCAGAGCCTCACAGATGAATGTTTCGTGCTTTGTAATATAGTGAAAAAATGAATTTGAATTCTGGACATCTCTTATCAGCCACTTCAACCCAAAATTTCTCTCAAGACGAAACTTTAGCAACAAGAACAAATAAAAAAAATCATCAATCCAAATCATTGTTACCTATCGTATTTACATGGGCGCAAATACATAGATTGATGGACAGTCTGTACAACCTGCTATGGCTGAAATGTCGACATTGATGGTGTTATCCACCCAGACTTTTAAGGTTTACGGATATTTCGTTCACTTTCTTTTAATGAGACAAGCATGTCTCTATAGAGCACTATATTACAAAGCACATTTAATGAGACAAATGTGTTTCTTCTGAATGGATTTCGTATAACAATTTTTAGAAAACTACTAATTAATTTGTAATGTAAACATCACATATCAATTACCCTATTCTTCATCATTTGAGAATATTTATTACACATCAACAAAATATTCAATAATTTTTATCAAATAAAAAAAATCTCCAGTTATCGTGGATTCCCTATATCCCAATGAAAGCAGAATTTTCCAAACGGAAAAAGAATATATTCTCGTTTGTGTCCTATTTGCAAAACTCTTCCCTATTTTGGACTTTACCCTCGTCTGAGAAATATTACTTCACTACAAAGACAATAGAACTTTTGGTTAGTTATACCTTTTTGAATACCATTTTTGCCGTCACAGAACTATTTCAAAAGTTAATTTTTTTTTAACAGTAAAAAACTTTAAATTGGATTCTACCAATGCCCGAGACTTCCAAAGGGCGCATAGAGAAAGTCAAGTACTATGAAAAGTGAACAGTATCTTGTGAGTACAAGAATTAAAATGCAAATGAACTCTTCTTCTAGCCTTTTGTGTTTGTAAATGGCCTCTTTCACATGCTGAGCTGAAGTATATATTTATTTAATCTTGTTCATTTTTTATTCCTTCTATCTTTATATTTTTCTCTTTCCTTTTATTTTTATTTTATTTTCATTTTTTCTATTTATTTTTCTTAATTTAAATTTCGTAAATTTTATTATTTTATATGTAAATTTTATTTTATATGTAAATTATGTAAATTTTATACGTTTTTCTTTTATGCCTTCATCTATTTTTTGCTTTTGCTTTTTTAATTTTTTTGGATGCCTTTAGATTATTTTGCATCTAGGACACATGTGCCTGAAAAAATTTTTTGAAGGGCCTATCCTTTAACAACTATTTATATTCTAATTTTTTTGTTTTAATTATAAACCCTTTACCGGTGCAATGCCGCTTTTGACTCCACATAATCGCCATCAGAATAGATCAGATTTCCAATTAGAAATTAAATCATATAGCTCAATTCGTTTCTGAATTGTCCTGAACACATATAGACGGAAATAATTCCAAAAATTAGTTTAGGGACTTAGTTAAGTACTCCAAATGAAGATTTATCAAAAGCTTAAATTAAAAGGTGTGGACGATTAGAATATTTTCTCTTAATATACAAGAAAGCAAAATGGAAAAAAAAATCATTCTCGATGGTCTATGCATACCTTTCCTTTTCATTTTATTGGGAGCTTCACTATTTGCTAAAAATTAATCAGAAGCATCACTCCATTTTAATTTATTTTAAAATACGATTAAAAATAAATCTCAAAAAAACATAATAGCGTAATTGCGTAAATAAACAAAATAAATTAAAATTGAGGGTTACATTTTTATTTCATTTAGAAATCAAAAAGGCAAAGAATTTTCAAAGTATAACGCTAAAAGAAACTATAAATTTTTAAATATTACAGATTTAATTTTTTTAAAATAAAAATTATGATAAGAATTATTATTTTGTAAGGATTACTATTTTATTTTGGAATTAATATTAATTGTATCATTGTTAACATATTTTCACAGAAAAAAAAATCCCATTATTTCTTGAAGATGATGTAAATATATATGCGCAATATAACATTAATTAATAATGTCACACATAAACACAAAGGGAAAAAAACTCAATAAAGGATTTCTTTAAATCCATAGCAAACATGTTAGCATTAAATCATTGAAGGATTTTTAAATAAAAAAATGAATAAAATGCATTCAAAATCTTCTGTTTTATTTTAACGATTATAAAAGTTTCCCATATGACCTACACTTATTATGTCTACATATATCAGCTTTTAAAACGATCTTCTTTCTTCCCCTGTGTATTCAAAAAATCTAATAACGATTCCTTCGAGAATGTTAATATTATATAAATTTTCAAAAATCTAATTTTCTCAAAACTTTATAGGATAAAAAGGGTTTGCAATAATAAAAATTCATATACTGAAGCATCAAATAACCTCATAAAAAATTTAATTAATAATGAATTCTCTAGAAATTACTGTAATGTCAACTTTTTGATTAAACAAGGTATGGTTTGGGATGAATCCTTTACCTAAAATTAAATAGAACTTTCCTTGCATGTTAGATCACTCAATAGATGGCGCTGGAACCCTACAATTGTTTTTTACTTTAAATACGTTAGTCTTAAAAAGCGGGAATCGCAATCAATAGCTTAAAATTTCTTTGCCTGCTGCTGGTATATATTTTCCTTTTTGTTTTTTATTACTGGTTTTAGAGTTAATATTTGGTATTTTGTTATTATTGTTATTTTTGTTTTTGTATTTTTACTTATTAGTGGATATTTTCTTCTAATTAGTTGTTTTGTATTTCCCTTTCTGTTAAAATGGTATATCCCTTGGGCATAATTTCAGTGGATTTCCGGGTCACGACGAATCATTATTAGACTATCTTGTCTGAATTCCTTCACATAAAAAATCCCTTTTTTGAATCCCTGTCTGAGGGTGACCCTTGAAAAAGCCTTCAGGCCGGATTCTTTTTTTATTTGGTTTAATTTGATTTTTCCTATTAAATTGATTTTATTACTTTTGTCTCAATTCATCTGTGTTTTAGAAGTAGCTGCATTTGAGCTCTTTAAATATTATGAAGTTTTCCTGTTTCTTTTTCAATTTTTGTTTGAATAAAGAATAATTTTTAGTTGCGATTTCGAAACTATTTCGTTTCGATTTCAAAATATTCCCTACTTTATATTGGTTACTATATATATATATATATATATTATTTGAATAAACAGAGGAAAAAAGAAGGTTTTAAAAAATGTTATATATAGACATAGTAAATAATCTAATAACAAATATATATATATATATATATATATACATACATATATATATTTATATATATTTATATATATATATATATATATATATATCTTATCACTCTAAAAGAAAATACTATTTTAAATTATTCTTTCACATTAAGTATAAATATTTCTGATTGGTTAGCAATTTAGGCAAAATAGTGAAATTATATGGCGTGTAAAATTGACGAAATTTGTCTAGCTGTTGATGATTGGAACTGTGTCAAGTTATTATTTTGCTATATATCTCGAAAATGGGAAGAGAAGTAAGGTGCCCTTCATTGACGCATCTAGATGTCAGGAAATTTCAACTGAAATAAAAAGCATAAACAAACCAGTAATAAGGGCGGGTGAAACTCCGTTATGATTTTTCATTATTATGAATGAATTAGGTTTTTGAAATTCCTCTCGAAAACGGAGACTGAAAATTCTGGATAACTCATCAAAACATTATAACATTTCAAGAAAGAAAAGTAAGCGAAATGGGAACAGAGGTTAGGTCTGTGGTAAAAATTTTCTAATGGATAATGTATTGAATCTCGGATTTTTAGGAATATGTGAGAAAAATAGGTGGTCATTGAATATATATCTAGACAATATAAACTTTCAAATGAAATAAAAAGTTGATGAAATCGAACCAACGTTCTTGCATGGGAACTCTTCCATGCCGTTGAGAATATAGACAATGAAACAGTGTTTTTGAGATTTCTCTCAAAATTTGAAGGTAATGGGAGTAGGCGGCTATTGATTGTCCCAGGTTGTCCCATCATACAGCGTTTAATATTTGCATATTCGGATAGAATATGTCAAGACTAGTATTTTGATGCATTATATGTGGGGTCCCTGAATATAACACTATAGTCTAATTAGATGAAGAACTCTAATTACGAATCCGACAGTTTGCATTCCAAATTACCATGCATACGACGATTTCACAACATGGAGGCTTCCTAGGTGACTATGCGAATTTGTGGCAATCTGTGAGAGGAAAAGAACGTCTGCAACGATTATACAAATTCTCGCCGCTGCAGATAAGGCAAGAAAACAGGTTTGATGAGAATGAGTCGCGCGTTACTAGCTAAGAAATTAAAGTGTAGTATATTTAATCGTTGTTGTTCTGAAATGAGGAAATATTCGATTGAGCATCATGTTTTCATGGTGTGACTTATCATGATTTGCAATCACCAGCGATTGTGGTAAAAAAATTCAAGAAGAAAAATTCTGCAATCATCACAATATCTGCACACCACGACAATTAGAAGAACATATGAAAGATTTAAGGAGACCAGCACTGTATTGGACGATGTGCTAGGTATGGGGGAAAAGATGCGCGCGAGAACGGAAACTAATGTTCAAAAAGTGAAAGAAGTGTGGGAAGCAAATCCATCCACTTCGACATGTTCAAAATTACAGTGCATCGGATAATGAGGATGGATGTGGCTCAGTTGCCTAACAAAATTCAAATCAATCATCCATTGAGCGATTTGGATGATTTAAGGAGGTTTAATTTTTCAAACACAATGATTAATAAGGTTGAATGTGCCGAAATTGTCTTTGATCGGATTTAGTTCACTGACGAGGCGGACTTCCACCTCCAAGGATATGTTAAGAAATAGAACTGGAGGTTCTGGGCAACTGAGAATTTTAATCACGCAATAGTTCGAACATTGCACTCACTTAGGCTCAGAGTTTGGTGTGCGTTATCTAACATAGGCCTTATTGGACCATTTTTTTTTATCGAAAATGTCACCGGTGAAGCTTATTTTGATGTGTTGAATGACGGTGTCATCTCACCCTTACACGGCATAGGTAAGATAAGCGATTGTTTGTTTATGCAAGATGGTGCTGACCTCACCGGACTCAGCGGAACTTCAATCTCCTAGACGAACATTTTCATGATAGACTGATTGAGTTGGATTCCATTACGAAAACAGGCAGTGGTATAGAGTAGCCACTTGACTCCCTTAATTTTAATCTTGGCTCCACACCTCAGTAGCACGTGAGCTTTTCGCCCATGGCATTAGATATGGCCGGCAATAGGTCCGCATACTCGGCGCCTTTTTAGGGTAACTGGGTTTCCAGTCGGGAGCCTTTAGGCAGTGAAGCCCATACCTTACCACTATCCAACTCTAATGTCATTGAAAGAAGACGGAAAGTAAAATTAAAGAGAAGTAAGGTTTTAACTTCCACTTAAATTTAAAATTTCGAAATATTTTTGGCAAAGCCAGATGATTGTAGAGTAATTAAGGGAATATAATCATATTTTATACTATAAAAGAGTATGTGCCATAGAAATTAAGCTTATATTTTATCTATTAATAAAGATAAAAACAGCTGATTCATATATAATAGAATTAGAAAAAAAACATCAAAATAAAACTTAAAATTAAACAAATAATTCCAGTTCTAATATTCCCAGGAAATGAATTAATCCATTTCATTATTCGTATTATTTATTCAAAAAATCAAGGTAATGGTAGGTTTTAATTACGTATATTAAAAGAAGATACATAATGCAGTTTAGCCCATTATTTCCTGCCCTTTTAAAAAAGTAATGGCCTCAAAGCAGCATCATAAGAGTTAGAAACTTTGTTAAATACTTGATACTATAATAAATTATACTCGTTTTAGATATCTATTTAAAACGCACTGCGAAGTAAATAGCCGAAAAATGCCATTGAAACCAAAATGGCGTCATACTTCTACGAAATTAATTTTCTGACGAAATTTTAATCGAGTGCATAATTCTTTCATAAAATAATCCAACATCTGCTTCATCCTAGCAATTTGAAATTTTTATATTTCTTCCATGATTATATAGGCTTTATAATATCTTTAATGAAATATTAAGACAAGATATATACTTTTGCAACAGTCCATGTCCGTTGACTTGAACCATTTTCTGATAGTGGTAATTATTTTGTGCTGCTCCGTAATGCACAGAAAATTAAACACTCCCTTCAAAATTCTGGGAAAGATCGCAATAAAAAGCTTAATTTTCTAATAAATATGCAGAAGTAGAATCTTACATCGGTGTAATTAATTTTACTAATACGTGTTGCTTTTCTTATTTACTTGTAAGTAAGATCTTAAGACGATGCACTTAAGTTTCCTAAATTCATTCATTTAAGGAAATATCCAGAATTCTCGATGTTATTATCTAATAAGGGAACACGCCATTTAGCAAAAGAATAAACAAGGGTTGATTATTTCGTTTCAAGGTAATCCGAATATATTTTTAAATGCGCTTTTTTTATACATGGAGCTTTAATTAAGCAAGTTAGATAACAAGGATTCATTTCTTCTATTTCTAAACTAAATAAAATCATCCTTCCTTTAGAAAGTAAATTAAAAAGCCGAAACTCAATTTCACTCGTTCTCTCGTCATTTTATATTCTCTCTCTCTCTCTCTCTCTCTCTCTCTCTCACACACACACACACACACACACACACACACTTTTTGTAAATGTATTGCGAATAAGAATACAAATTTTAAATGAACTTCAATATGTATTTTTCCACAGGATGACAAAAAATTTTACGCGGGGAAGAATTTGGGCAGCGTTTTTTCACACTAGAACATAGGCGAAAATTGTTAGAATTTTTTCTTTAATGGTTTTGCTAAGATATTCATTTAAGCATATCTTTGAGACTTCTCGATTTATGAAACTTTGAAATGAATGCCGTTGGTGTTAGGGACTTTTATCACATTGCTGTGAACATGAGAAACACATAAGTCATCAATTTTTTGGTGTTAAAAATAATTAAGTAGAATAATTTAAGTGTTAGAAACAATTAAATAAAAATTGGGATTTTGGACAGAAAATAAGAGAAAATTTCGGAATAAAGTCACATGGGCTAATTTAAAATAAAAATGAGGAAATTAATTAAGTTACATATGTGTGTGAGTTTCAAATTTTGTTATTAGAATTTTATTGCTAATATTAATTTGAGCAGGGTTAAAACTATGATATCTTAGATTAAGTTTGTTTTGTAAGTCTCTTTTTTAGCAAATGCCGATTAAAATTCCATTCTTTGAGAATAATATAATGTTTCCTTTACAATAAGGATAGTAGAATAATGACGATACCACACTGGTTTATCTGCCTTGGTACTATTATATTTTAATTTAACATCTTTTTGCCTTTGATTTCCAGGTATATGTAATAAAATTAATACTATCTGTTGTCTACTGACTTTACTAAAGTAATGGGAACGTGGCTACCTTTTATTCCTTAGACAGATTTTCATATATTAATTTTATTTCTGTGAAAAAAAATCAGAAAGATTTAAAAAATTCTGATACACCTTAATACTAGATAGAAAAGAAATAGCTATTTAATAATTATTTGATCTTACAAAATTTTAAATAAAGTTGAGCGATGATATGAATCATTTCTTATCATATTCCAGGACTCAGCATGAAATGATCATGAGCGAATTAGAGCATGACCACAGCTTGAAAATCAGTAAGTAAATGTTTAGAATCTTTCTTTCTAAAAGTATCTGGAAGTTTTGACACGTTAAATGTTATATAGTTACATTTCTTTGCTTGTTTCTTCGTGTTATTTCTTTGAAACTACATTTTCACAAAAAATTGATTTTGCCAATATCAGAGATATGCACAGAAAACAATGAAGTGAAATAAAATGAAGGTTTTCTAATTCCTTTAATTTTGTTTTTAAATAAGGACGTACGATTTAAATTATTTTCATTTAGATATATCTGATTTGGAAAAAATTTCACATATGTATTACACTCACCTGTCTTTTTTCTCTTTAATATTCTCAAAAAACTTACATTTTCCACATTTAAACTTTATTTCCTTTAAAATAAACGAATTCTGTTGTTAATTCCGCATTACAAAATAAAAGAAAAAAGAAAAAAAAACTAAATTTCTGAAGCAGGAAGTATTTTTACTCGAAAAATAAATACAAGGATATTACTTTTAAGTAAAGATGAGTTTCAGGTTTTTGAAATCCCAATATTATTTTTCCATCTTATAACAGGAATGGAGAAAAATGTCTACAGCAGAATTCTAGTCAACAAAATTACTGTTTTTTTATACGAAAATAATAATACTATATTTTTGTTATAAGAAAAAGAAAAAATATCTAAAGGAATAGATGTAAACTTTCTCAGAAGGAAAATTTGGAATAAACTGAACCATCGAATAATTTTTTAATGTATGTATATTCTTTCCAACCGATCTATTTTGAGTGACATAAAGTCTTATAACGTTACTAGTTTAATTAAATATAAAATTATACATCTCAGAGTAAAAAAAATGATCTTTTCTTATGAGAGAATTATAGTTTTACTTTCGCGAGTCTTTGCATAGGGGTAGCACATCTTCCCCTTCATCTGGGTGTCCCGGGTTCGAATCCCGGTTCGGGCATAGTTGTTCTTCATCTGTGTTCTATCTGTGAGGTGTGTGAATGTGCCCCCCAGTAAAAAGGGGTTGTGCAAGCGAATGTCGTTGCGAGGGGTTGTGCATCTTCATATGAGCTAGAAGTCAGACTTCTGCCCTCGGGTGCTCAGGGGTCTTTACCTTCAGAAGCTACTGCACCTCCTTTCCGTGGTAACGCGGACACGACATCATCATAGTTTATACTTACTTTTATAATAAGCTTTAAACTATTTAAAGATGTTTCATACCATCAAATAGTTCCAAAAATAGCATTTATTTCCAGCGAATATCAGTCTCTCTATCTATATATCTTTGAAATATGAATTTTCATAAAAAAATATTAACATAGAAATGAAGAGACCTATTTTCGCACATAGCTATTTTCCAAAAGTGTCAAGTTTGTCATTAGAAATCAATGTAATTATTTAGTTAGATGTTATTGATAACCATACGATCCTACATATTATAATTTAGTCCACTTCTTTGATTTTCCGCTTATTTTATTTGTCATATGAATTTTTAAGACATATTCCAATTATCTAATTACACAGATATTACTATTTTCTATATTTTGCCAATAGAAATACATATAGATGTTTCGTTAGCTGCTTTTGTGAGCTAAAGGATCCCACGGATTATAATTTAAACCAATGAATCAATTCGTTTATTTGATTTGTAACCTGGCATCCCAAAAATATTCAAATTAAAATTGTATATTGATTACTAGCTACGCAAAAGATTCGATTAAGCTTAGATTTAAAGTTAGAAATATATATATATATATATATATATGTAAACACATTTTCTTCCTTTCAAAAGATTTAAAACATTTCTCTACTGAATATCTCCTTATAAAAACAATTTTCAAACGATAATGCTGAGTCTTTTTCTACAGCAAGATATGCTTGTTAAATACAGAGTGGTTATAATTAAAGTTCCACTTTTAAATGGCTATAAGAGGAAAACTACAACACGAAATGGTATCAAACTTGGTAATAATGTAAAAGAGGTCGTGATTAATGTCTTTTCCGCCAAAAAAAAGTTCAAAAACTCACCACCAGGGAGGAAATGGCCTGTATTCAATATTGTTAAGCCAAATAGAACATGAAGACATCCGTTTAAAATACTTTTAATCGTTTCTGAAGCGTGTTACAAAGCATGATCAATGTGGCGTCAACCATTTTTTGAAAACAAGTTAAATCGCATCACTGCATTCTCAATGGTAGCTCTTAGCATATCAGGAGGAATGTTACGTACGAGTCGGTGTATCGCATCTTTCAGTTCCGCCAAATTGTTCAGATTATCACCATAAACAGTGCTTTTTGAGATAACACACATTGAACATGCTTTTCTAACACGTTTCAGAAACAATTAAACACATTTTAAACCGATGTCTTCATGTCCTATATTGCATAAAGCGCCATTTCCACCCTGGTGGTGAATTTTTGAACTTTTTTTTTGTTTTGGCAGAAAAGAAATTTCTATGATCTTCCTTAAATTATTACCAAGTTAACACTTGGACCAGTAGTTTTCCTTTTATGACCCTTTCAAAGTGGAACTTTAACTATAACCACCCTGTATAACCCATATTTGGAGGGGTTTTTTTATCACTCAAATTCAGTTACAGTCATGTATTAATGAGGCAGTTTTAAGAAATGATATAATTTGAAATTGTTTTCTACCACATAACAAACGGCACAACAATTTATTTTAATCAAAGGCGGGTTTTTTAACTTTATGATACAGACGATTTCTAAGCTCTAAATAATTCTATTATAACAATAATTCATATTCATTTAGCAAAGAAATTCTAAACTATCATCAGTTACCGATTTCAATAATAATACATAAGTAATAGTTATTATGCAATCGTTTCATATGGCTAATATATAATGCTTGATATGGCCAGATGTTTGAACATTTTATCTTTATTTCATAAATGAATAAATTATGAACTGCTGAAAGTATTCTTAACAAATGAAATCCAAAATAAAAATATTCCATTCAAACTAAAAAGAATATCATCTCAACTTCCTTTTAATTGCAACGTTTTCGGCTCCGAATTTTTATACTTTGTAAGTGAAACTTATTCGACATGAAATTAATTACGGAAAAATTTAATTTCTTATCTGTAAACAATTCGGTGCTTAACGTTTATGACAGAAATATCTCATGTTTCAGACAAGCTATTACAGAGCAGAAGCAAGAAATTTTTCTTCTAGTCGTCGTGTTGGGCGATGACACCTAATTTAAAGCGGAAAAGAAATATAGTTGACCGTTTTGAACTTCTTTTTCACGCTTCAGCTTCTGTGAAGAATTTATTAGGCACCAGAGCTAATTAATGAAGCAACAATTCCGTGTATGATCCGAAGATAAGTTCTTCCGTCGACGCACACTTTTCAATGACATCGTGATATGCTGCGCGTGGTTAATTGGGTTTGGCTTTGCCGTTTCATAAATAAGTAAAAATGAAGACTTTTTTAAAAGTGTCACCTATTACTGTTTAGTAGCGGGCTTTTCATTCATGGACCAAGAAAATAATATTCAAATGCAATGCAAAAACTCTTTTTTGAAGTTAATTCTAATGAATAATTTTTCTGTTTTTCTAATTTCACTTTATTGCAGTTGAAATATATGAAGAGAAATTACAATAATCATCAAACTGATTTAAGAAAAGAAAATTTACTTCCTCTTAAGGAATCTAAAAATTGCTATTATTTACCTTTATTAGCTTCGAGCTGATATTTGTATATCATCTCAAGATATAATAATAACTATGATGCTGCTACTACAGATCCAATGCCCTCATACAGTAAATGAAAAAATATTTGACAGTTGTTTATCTGTCGAGGTCTCAAATTATTTTCACCTTATCAAAAGTATTTGGACCACTGATTCCTGTGGTAATTGTTTCATATGATTTCTGCATATATTTATGAAAGATAAATGAAGATAGTAGTTAAGTATTAATTATTTGCACCATATACAAATGAACAATCTTGTGTTTATTGTAAGTGTCTGTTTGAATATACACGTTTTAATGCATAAATAAACAGGTAATTATCTGTAATCACCGGATTGATCACAGTGATCGTAACATGCATATACAGACTTCTCGTTACAAACGTACGCAATGGCTACTTCGAACTTCTGAAGCCTTTCCAATCTTACTAGGCAGTTGGAGGGGGGGGGAGGGGGTTCCTTCGACGATTAATATTTAGAGTTGATTTGATAAAATGACAGGCAGCTACTACACAATCTCACACATCATGTAATGTAGAGGGGGAGGTGTTCCTTCATTGATGCTAAATTTCTTAATTCTTCATTCCCTGCTGATTATGGAATCAGTTCGGAAATCTATAGCTGTTTTGTTGAATACAGAATAATGTAATGAAGTCAAGAAATTGAAAATATGCTTCAAAATATAGACCGATGCTTTAAACTTTATATAGATACTACAATAATTATGCAGCTTCCATTTCTAAACCAATGAGTACACATTTCACCTCGAAAAACTGAATGACACAAAATATTGAAATTATTACTCTGAGCACGGATTTTCGACCAGAATCTGTCAAAAAGTTTTCACACTGTGTAATTTATTTCCAGAGAACATTTAGCGCATAAAATTAAGATATGTACGTGTAGACAATTATTTTTGTTGAGATTAAGGCATCCATTTTTATATCTGAATATTCCACTCCTTTGAAACATTACCTTTCCAGAATGAAAAATGCGCATTCCTATAATTAAGTAAAAATAAATGAGAGAATATATTTCATTGTTAGTTTTATGTTATGAAAAAGGGCATAAATTTCAATTTAGACTCTTTTCAAAATACCTTCCCTTTTTTTTCCTATGGCAACCACTTAAAATACCTGGATATGTTTTTAATAAAATGTGAAATAAATTTGAGTTTTTGTAATTCTCTTTTATTATTATGGTTCCAATTTTTTCAGTTGAAAACTGAAATATATAATTATTCTAAAATGCACGCACATCATTGGATAAACATATTCTAAAGAATTACTCTGTTTTTTTTCAGTAATGGTTATTCCTTTTAAATTTTATTGTATTTTCTATTATAATATATAACGATAATTATTTACTTCAGGTGTTTTTATTCATTATTGAGGTTAATCCTTCAAGTTTTTTTTGTGGTTTTTTTCTTCATAATAAAGTATAACTATGCTTTAAAACGAAAAATTCGCAAGAACATTTAATCTAAAATCTGGATATTTTCTATTTTTATACTTATTCCTTAAATCTGAATTCTGGTTTGGCTTCAGGAGAGTAAAAAAAGAAATTGGATAAAATAGCACAATCTCAACGATTTAAAATAATTTTTTCAATATTATTCTCAGTTTGGGCATGACTTTTCACTTATTGTTTTTAGTTTTTAATACTTAAACACAAATATTTTCCGGCGTTCTGGCATAGGGGTTGCGCATCTCCCCCTTATATGGGCGTCCAGGGTTCGAGTCCTGGTTAGGGCATGGTTGTTCATCTGTTCTATCCGTGAGATGTGTGAGTGTCCCCCCCGGTAAAAAAGGGTTGTGTAAGCGAATGTGATGCGTGAGTAGCTAAGACGTACTCTTGGTCCTAGTTGGCGCTACTAAAACAAGAGACTTGGATGAGTTGTCTTTCCAGATTTTGACTACAATAATAAGAAAAAATTGCTGCAAAATACTTTTGACGTTTTCTGCAACCATTCCGAGTCGACACGAAAGTTTAAACTGAATATGAAAGTTTGAAGAGAATTTTTTAGTCTGCGTAATGTGTTCGTTCAGACTTAATAATGCTATCTAGTACACTGACATAACTGCCAAGAATTTGTAAAGACATAATCATTCAAATTTAAATAAAGCTAATTGGATGTGCTATTTGAAACAAAACCAATTCAATCCAAATTAGACTTATTCTGACAATATGAACGAAAGGATTGTTTCCAACACATGATCCATTTTCATTGAAAGTGGTGTAAGTCCATTATATATTGTAAGCAGATATTTAAGGGTTTGCACCCGATGGTTTGAAAAATATTGGAAAATATTCATAAAAAATATTATGCATGTAAAAATTAACGAGTTAAAACGTACTATGATTAAAATGTTGCCATGTTGCCTTTTAAAGAGAAACAAGATGCTTAAATTACATCATGATAAAGTATTAGATAAAATGGTAAATACCGATAGCTTTTAAAAATTTAAAAATGTTTTGATTCAGATGCTCACCCACCAGCATTCGCATTTTCAGCGATGAGCAGTTAAAAAAGGGCAACTGTTGATATCTAAAATCAGGACATTTAATTAAAACATGAACAATAGTTAAATTTACTTTGTAATTTGAGCAAGTAAGAGCTATTTCGCCAAATAAAAGTTGTCTGTGAATTAAACGGGTATGACTGATGTTGAGGCTAATCAATCTAACATCGAACTCACGCCCTGGATAACAAGGGCAGGGTGAAATTGTGGGTTTTATGGAATGAAGTTTATTTCTAACATGATTCCATGATCCTTGACTCAGAATATATACGATCTTTAGAAATATAATAATCTTCAGGAATATAAAGTAAATGTTTTTTTATGGATCTCTTAATAATTCCAAAATCGTCATTATTTGGTAAGTAAGAATGACCAGAATATAAAAATGTGTGTTCCATAATATCTATGATATTTTAGGAGCACGATTTTATAATACATTAAAGCTAATTTTAATTTTTTTTTACCAATGCATAAATCGCTGTAGAGTATTACATTATTTATTTTTATTATTAAATAGAGAAATTGTGTAGTATAATTTTTGAACAAAATATTATGTCTTTGCGGAAAGTGGATTTACACCATTTTCAGACTAATTACATGTGTAATTTCATTGACTACTTAAATTTATATTGACAAAAGGTTGACAATTTTGAACGATGCTTTTCACGAAGTGTTCATAGAGAAAGCTGTCACAACAGATTGCATTCACTGTTATCACTAACCAAGTATTCGTCAAAAATGGATGCAGCACTTTCAAAGAAAATGACTCGTATATAGAAAATCATATCCATTATTTAATAATTAACAAATGCTCCTGAAAGTTAATTAATATCTTTATATATATGAAAGAAATTAAATCAACGAAGGGAAATAAATGAAGAATGTAGATGATTATTAATTTTAATTATTTTTTTACAGCTAGAGAATCTTGATTAAAATACAATAATTCAAATTTTGAATAATCGCCTATTATTTTACATGAAATTTATTTCAATGAATTCAATTTCCAAGAATATGCTTCTTACGATATTTTTCGCATATTTAAACATTATTCCTCATTGTAAAAGTACAGAAAATTCGTGATTGCTTAGCGATTCCCTTTGACATATTTTCAATGACTTTGCTTTATCGCCTTATTCTTGAGTTGCGTCTATTTTTAATTTATTGCATGGCTCCCATGATTCATTTTCTGTCAAATATGGATTGAAATGAGTTTTAAAAATACAGGAAGGCAATTTTCATGAAATACAAAAAAGTATATATTATCAATATTAAGATCATAAGAAAGTTATTTAGAAAAAAAAAGTTTCTATAGTTCCATAAAATGAAACAAAACCTGATTACTGGATAGATTTATTGCAAAAGAAAAGCAATATTTTAGATACTTCTAAAATTAATAACCCCTGAAATTGGGATACTTACAAAACCACGGAAAAAATTTTGTAGTCCAATGTGATAGAAGTATGCTGTCTGAGAATAGAACCAGCAAAATCAGAGTTGTCTGCAGGTCTTCATTTGTGAGAGATTCATGAACGGGTACAAATTTCTTCAAGTATATAAACAGGTGGAAATAGATGGGAGCAAGACAGAGACTATAGGATGGATAGTCGGACATCTTACTTCGAAATCTGAGAAAGCAAATATATTATGGAATTCTCCGTATGCTCTGAGAGTAAACGTGGATTTACACAAAACTGTCGCTAAGTATCCCGCGCTCCTCGTTCCGAACTGACGGTGGATTTCGCCTACAGGAGCAAGTTTTTGGGCATTAAAACCATTAACAGTTAAAATAATAGATTCCACACATAAATTTGTTTCGATTACTTTTAAATCTTCTTTAATCTTTCTTTCTCAAAAATTCGACAAGTATCTTGAGTTGCTCCAAAAATCAGTTCGCATACCATTATACACTCTTAGTAAAGGAAGATATAATCCAAAAATATCCTACCAACGTCAACAATCGTGCGAGTTGACAGTTTATTAAGTAACGCTTCTTACGAACGATCATTTAAAAGACCCACTTCAAGGCAGAAGATAGAAAATCACCTCCCTCATGAGCTGCTCCTGAACAAAGTTATTTAGAGACTTTTGGCGGGGGTGCAGATAGGAAATGATGTGTGCAAAGGAGACAAATGAAATTAATGAGAAATATTCTTCGCTGTTCGAAATACAATTTCAAAGCACCGCTTTCACGAAATTTCTGTTCGTGGCTGCTAATTAAGATCTCCCAAAACTTTAGTTTCGCTATTCTAGGCTGAAGTTGATTAGCATCATAACAAATTATCTCATCTTTTCATTACGCACACGTCCGTTCTTTTCTTCCGTTTCAGTGAATGATGGACTCAGTCACCGTTGTTTCTTCATATGCTAATGGAGAGATTGAACAACTGCATCATCTTTTTCTACTCAAGGAACGATCTTTTAATTCAGAGAACGCATTGTGTACTCGTTGAAAATATTAATATTGGGGTGAGAATTATTATCTATTTATATTTGATGGTAATTGTTTGTGTTCAATAACTAGCCTGGCATTTGTTTTTCAACTTTTTTTGTAAGTTTGATTCATTTTTTTCAGATGTAAATTGAGAATGTGCTTCAATTTATACTTAATGATGTGCAGATTTTCATCTTGTAATTTTTAAAAAAAATATTTGTTTACATTAATTGTATATAGATAAAAATAAATCTTACCAGCATGATGGAAGAGTATATTGCATTTTTTTATTTTTCTGTGGAAGTAAGAAAAAAATATCTTCCCTCTGACATTCCATCCTCTCATTTCATAAAGGTTCGATCTATGAGAATGAAAGGGAATGAGAGACCGTCGCATTTAGGTATCACAAGTTTAGGCTAAAACGTAATCTATTTAGAAATTAGGCCATTCACTAACTTCTCAGGGAGAGATGCTGAAGAGCTTCCAACACAAATTTTATTTCGTTACGATGAGTCGATGATTCGCCTGATTTGAATTACATTTTTTCAAAAGTTGTATCAAGAGACAAATTGATAATTTGACTAAGAAATCGACCGGTATGAGTAAGTCCTTAAATAATTTAATGCATATGCTACGTGAAATGTAATAAACTGGTGATAATTCATATTTATCAGTATTGATTAATACTAATCACCAATAAGTTTAGTGGTGATTATTCATAAACATTGGAATGATCGCATTTAGTGCATCATTTACAGAATATAGAGCATTTTAGATTAAATCAGATATTTGATCTAAAAGATTAATTATTATTAATCTTATATAGTTGTTACTGATTGCTTCTCAGTGATAAAATATTTAATAACTAATGTTGATAGTACAAAAAAACTTTACGACCGTTCATTTTTACATGTGAATACTACGTTTAGAAGCCATTAAAATATTCTCTTAAATTGAAAAAAGTTAACATAAAAAAAATAGATACTTTTAGTTTGAAGATTATATTCAATAAATTTTAAAAAGTATTTAGTCTTTAAGATATTAAAGGAAAATTATTAGATTTTGAATTTACTTTTATCGTGCGTGCATTTATTTTTGACTCCAATTACTGGGACGCTTTAAAAAATAATTTTATTTACATTTTAACTAAAGAAATTGCACTAAATGTTTGTATACGATGCATTACATTATGCTGAATAGTTTGGTCCATGTGAGGCGATTTAGTTAAGTTAGGAAATTCACTTAATAACTTAGTATGCTGATCATTACCACATATAGTTTTTACAGATACAACTTTAGCATTTTTAAATACAGCATTACATTTTAATTTAGTACCATTATCATACAAGCAACGTTTTCTTAGATCAGCTTTTAAGTTGAAATTATACAAAAAATCAGCACCAATTATTGCTCTAGAAACATTACAAATATAAAATGGAAATAAAAAAATTTTTCGAAGTCCTAAATCTAATGATAACATTTTTTTTTCCATAATCATTATTGGTGAGCCATTTGCAGCATGAAAAATTTGAATGGGTTTTTGTTTTATTTCATTTTTATTTGCCGGGAAAATACAACAGTCACTTCCAGTATCTATAAGGAAAGAAAGTTTTAGTTTTCTATCAAATATGAAAAGGCGACAATGGTGTGATGTTTCAGTGGACAGGAGGTTAGTCGTCTCTAAGTCTGCCCGTCGACATTTCCCGAGAAGGAGCAAGGCTTAACACGTTTCTTGATATATCAACCGATGCATCTTAAGATATCAACAGATGTTCTTGGACGCAGAAGAGCTGTGCATTCGAAAGCATCGCCGAGAAACGCTTCTTGATCTGCGCAAAGACACAACTTCTTTTCGAACTACTCTTATTTCCTCAATAAGATCTGAATGAGAATTAGCACTATTTAAAATTGTACTAGAATCAAGGCTTGAAATTTTGCTTACCTCGGGTGGCGTCACTTCCAAAATTCTATTAGTCATTTCTGCAGCTTAAGTGGCATTGGGAGGAGTGATAGCTGTAGGAATAAATTGCACGTTAATTGGCATTTGTTGAAAAAAGAGTTCTAACAGTAGAGCATCAGAAATATGGTGACTTTCCGCATGCCTCTGCATAACAAGAAGTAGCTCGCTGGGTTTCTGATCTCCTAATTGCTCGCCGGTGAGAAGGCTTCGGATTTATTGAGATTTCGATTCTCCGCATCTTTTTATTGCCTCCGATTTCAGTTGCTGGTAAGGATCGTCTTCACCAGGGTTAATTATGATGTCATGAACAATACATGCAGCTTCAGGTGGAATAAGCGTAACACAGTAGTTGAATTTGATTTTGCTTGAAGTTATAGGCTTTGGCATTGCTAATTCAAACGTAGCTTCCACCATAAAAAAACCAAAGTTGCAGATCAGCATAGTTAAATGGGGGTATGTTCATTGCAGATACTTTATTCATATTGGAATTCTTTGAAAACGAAAATTTGTTTAATCAAACGACAGCTGATAAAATTTTTAGCGTCCGCAGGTCACCATGTCGTAATGAGGGTTGCGTGCATTTTGTTGTGACTCCAATTATTGGGAAGGTTTAGGAAAATAATTTTATTTACATCTTAACTAAAGAAATTAAACATTTGATATTTACTACGAGCTTCACTAAGGCAGTGTGCGAGAGAAGTAGAGAATAGCTTTTTAGAAGCGTCGCGTGTCCGTACTTCTGGATGATGAGCAACGCATCATTACGTCACACACAACCTCGACGGAGTCTGTAGTTTACAGATATCTCATATGATTTATGATAGATATATATGATTTATAACAGACATTCACTGCACTTTTCCTTTCAAATGTCATTTCCTTTATGACACAAAATTCATTTTCATAAAGTGGCGCTAGTAAGGAATTCCCTGCTTAGCAATTTTTCTGTGGAATAACTATTAAGTCTTCTTTCAGAACACAGCAACAGAAAGGATACTTCGTTTACTCTTTTTCTTCAATATTTACGTTTCATTTTTGCCATCTTTATCACATAACATCTTAGCGTATGGAAATCTAAGAAAACTAGTTGTTTGATTAATTTCATTGCTACTAGTAAACACATTCTTTTGCGTTGTTGTTGTTGTTGTTATTTATAAGCTTGTATTACGCCATTGTTGCAAGTGCTACTCATTTCGCTTCGAAAAATCTTATTCAAAGATCTTGATTTTTAGAAGAAGCAATTTTAATCCGCTTTGGGAATGAAGGAGCTCATCCAATTTCCATGGATAAGCTTTCCATTTTCGGAAAAGGAATCGATTTCACTGTCTTTACTGCTTGATATTTAAATTACGTTTTACAGGATAGCGTCTTTTTGCTCCTTTAATCTGTTCGTCGCCGTGGGCTCCACAGAAGGATAACGTAATAACTCTTTGATAACAGAATACATCCAATTATTTTTTTTACGGAATACTTTGAAAATTTTGCTGAGCCAATTATTTTCTGAGCTCTCTTGCCTTACCGTAGATGTTGATGGATCGACATTTTAATATACTCCCTCATCAATGGTTCGCCACATAGGTATTTTTGATTCATTGAACTATTGTTCGTATTCGTGGATTCGAGATCCTCAGTGTAGTGTAGACTGGAATACAAGTTCAGGTATCATTTTCTATACACAAAAAAGCATTTTTCTACAACCAGAAAAGAAGTGCATGAGACATTCTTCGGAAACGTTCCAACTTCTCGGAAAGCATATGAGGATGGACAAACAATCTACATTAATATCAAAGCATGCGATAGAGCAAGCAATGTATATTTCTAAGGTAAAGGCGTCATTCACCCATAAAGGAATACGCATGAATAGTTGTATATGACCACATCGATATCAAGAGACTACCTTTGCATTTCAATTTCTTTTGTTATTAAGAGAGTAAAATATTTAATAGGTTATTATAAGGAATTTCCGAAAGAAATAAATTATCATTTTAAAAAACTGAAAAATAACTGAATGTAAATTCTAATAAATATCGCTTAAGTACTAGATATCAAATTGAAAAATTTATTCGTTTTCTGACTCCAGTTTTATTTAGGATTCATTTGTATGCAATAAATATTTTCTTTCCTTGTAGTTAATACCATAATTAATTTACATCAACATTAGTTCCGAATATATAATAAAGCGAAGCTGAAAACTAAAATTCCAGGAAATTTGATGACACATCTAAATATACATGCTACCATAAATAAGAAGAACATTGTTTTCCAATGTTGATAAAATAATAATGAATTGTGCAACAGTATATTTCTAAGCATAGGAATTTTATAATTAGTAATATATTCTCTTAAAATTATGCTGAAAGTCTGATTATTGCTTGTATATATAATTTTCTGCCTTATTTGATTTCTATAATTCATGTGGCAATTAGTAAATTCATTAGTTAAATCCGTTGATGAGCTTTCTTAAATTTTCTTTCAAACTTATGATTAAAACTGCCATTTAAAAGGTTTTCTAAGGTATATTATAAAGAATGATTAAACTTAGCATATAGGTTAATACAATTTTAAATATCTTGTGAAATGTTTTACTCGACCGAAATATATTTTAAAATTCAGATAGAATTCATTGCAATAGAGAAAAACGCATTTTAATTTTATTATTTGTTGTATTTGAAAAGCATTTTGCTGAGTTATAAGTTAAGACCAATTAATAATTATTTTGTATAAAATTTTCAGTAAAAAACTTGTTGCTTTTAAAACACAAGCCATGATATCAAAAGTTTGAGAATGAAAAAAATTAAAGTTGCATTTTAGACTGTAAGTAAGCAAGCATTTAAGGTAATAAGATCGTATTCTTTTGTTTTCTTTTTCTTTTTTCGAGGTAGTGATGGCCCGAGATTTAATTTCATCATGACTGGGAACGCGAGCATTGTTAAATCTACAGCCAAAAGGGAAGCAATATCACTTTGCTGTGTCATGGAACATTAAAATGTGAGGTGCTAACGCAGGTGTTAATTTGGCATTTGATTTCAGATAGAGAATTTATCTCCATGTTCTGGTTCTTCTAGATAGTGAAAAAAGTATTAGCGTATAAAACTTTCAAATCTGTACATCTTTTCTATACTATTACGCTTTTGCTTCTTTTAAAATTATTACTTTGGAAATCGAGGCAGGAGTTAAGCATTTGTCATTCTTTAAATTTTATTGGACTGAACTGTATTGTATAACTGCAGCATTTTGCACCATTGGAAAATTACTGGGCGTAATCATCAGCGTCACACGCACACACAAACTCGTGTAGTTTAGTTATATTAACGTCCCGTTTATAGCAACACTTGGGCTATTTGGGGACGGACCTCGTCATTTTGAACCGCGGTCAGATGACGAGGACGACACCTGAGCTGGCACCCCCCTCTCCACACCACACCACACCAGCGGGAGGATGTTTGATCAGGACGGATTTAACGTGCAACTGACCCCCTTACACGACGGTTCTTCAGTGGAATCGGGTCTCGAACCTGAAACCCTCCGGTTCCGAAGCCGAGACCGTACCACCAAGCCACCGCGGCCCCAAACTCCTGTAGTAATACATGCTTTGGATCATGATTCTGAATTTTCAGATCTTTAGGTATATTCACACCTATAAATATACGTTTGAGGTATTGTTATGAGTTATCAAATATGTACAGTTATATGCATATATTCAGGTCTTCACAAACATTACATTTCAATGAAAATAAAATTTTAGATCTAAAATTACGGATAAGAACACAATTAGTTTAACAGAGTAGAAACGGTATTTTTTGTGCCAACAATTTAACAATATAAAATCACTAAAATTTAGATTTTTTTTAAATTTTGATATGCACTTGTATAAAAGAAAGGAATTCTTTTGTGTAAGGCATAGAATATTTAAATATCCTCTTAGGATGTATTAATATTCATTAAATGTGAACAATTAAGTTTGTATAGCAAAATATTATTCATTTTTAAGCAAAGAAATGCATAAATATGTTCTTCAACCTCTGTTAAAAAAGAATAGCTTCACTTTGATTGCATTTCCGTTTCGATATATTCAATAACATGCGAGCATTTTAAATCTTCTGACACTGCATTGAATGCACAATTTAGATGAGTTTTTCCTTTAAAGGAAGAATTGTATAACACGCTTGGATGCACGCTGGATGCAATTGGGTTTTGCTGTCACATTTCTTGCTACTGAATATCGTGTTTCGTTTTCCCTGAAGAAACATTGGTAATACGTAATTGATTTGTTTCGTAATGCATTTGGAGAACAGATTTATTGATATAAAAGCCCAATAACAAGGTGCTGATTATAGACACTTTCCATGGAAGGAAGTCAATAAAGTGTGATTTTAAAATATTCAATAAAACTTCATTTTAAATGTGTGCTTTCTAGAAGATATTAGAGATTATTGAAATGTGTTCTCGCAAATGCAATCAATAACATTGACCTGCTGGCGCCAGAGATTTTGTCGGGTGTCTTAAAAACATATAGGAATTGAGGAAAAATTTTATTACTGATATAGAAATCGATTTTAAGTTGTCACTTCGTGAATTTCCACATTCGTGAAAGAATATTATAGTACTTAAATTACAAAAAAAAAATCTTAAAAGAACCTTTTCTTATATCGCGATATGCAATGCTCTGATAAAATTTGACAAGTCGAATAATAAATGAAACGAATTACTTTAAATTGGTTATACAAAATTTATTTTAGTAAAAGTGATAAATTAATTCTCTTAATATAAGTTGTGTATTCTAATCGTCATTTCTTCTTGCTTTTGTTTAAAAATGAAATTAACTTATAAATTATAAAACAAAAACTCCGGTTAGCCGAGGTCAGTAAAACCGAAATCTGTAATACCCTTGATATCCGACATTCAAAAGGAATGAACTATTTTATTTCTCATGTCCTTCATTAACATATTAGAGTATTCAAATGTCTTTTTTTAACTAAAAAAATGTAAAAGGAGTCATTATAGCATATTGCATGCAATATAGTAATACATTTTCTTGCAAATCTTCATAGAAAATTATATTTGTTTAGTTATTATTTTAGATTTCTTTTATTGAATAATATAGTGAGTCAAAGCCAACTCATGATGTTATATAAAAAGATGGCAGATTATTGCTGTTCGAAAACGTTACAGGGATGTATGAAACTAAAATTGCTCGGTTTTTGAATGAATAATCCATATGCTATAAACTATAATAAATTATGTATTAACACATTTACTAAAATCTTACAAATGTATTTTTAGCTATGAGATAAAACATAAGTATTCCCCGCACAGAAAGTTTTGAATTCACTTTATATTCAAGCATTTCATTCTCTTGTAGGCCTCTCAAATATGGGGATGAAATAGTTCCCGTATGATGAGTGATTCTTATGATCCTGGTAGGTACATAGATGATGCGGTGTTAGTTAATCTTTACTGGTGATGAGACGTTCCTCGTGTGGGAGGGGTTGTACCGTGGTTGGGGTTCGTCCTTAGCATTCAACCATAGTTTCCACCTATGCTGTCGCGGCGTTCCGATCACACAAAATCACCATTTGCCTTCGGTCATGTCGGAGCAGACATTTATGATTTAAAATATTTCATAATTACGTATTGTGATTAGATATGAAATAGTATATTTTGTTTATAGCTTAACCAAAAAACTCTGCGTTCAAAACGCCTCTTTTCTTCTTTAATTCGGTTATTGTATTGTAATAGCAAATAGCTTTAATCCTTTTAATATCAGTGGTGGTGACATAGTATTGAAGTAAATTGACTGACTTACATAACATCATACAGATAACTCTGCGCAGTTAAGCAAATGAATTTTACTCTTTCTCATAACTGTTTACCTCTCCTTTAAAAAATCAACGGATGTACATAAAAGAGTCTCCTCATCTTATAATTAGTTGCCCGACGTATCCGAATGATCAATCGCAGCGAATATCTAGTCAATTACAAAATAGCTGCCGCCGACCCTGACCATGCTTCTTCCTCAGACGGTGTGATTGACTATCGGAGACGAAAACTCGACCGATGTTGTATCACTTAGAGAAGCGAGAAGAACTTATTTCTTAGGCAGCTTTTCAACCACCTATTTGGGATCCTTCTAATATCAGAAAACTTCTTTATTTCACTGTAACCTTTTATGATCAACAGGATCTAACATTAACTGCCATTGAGGAAAGAAAATAACAGGTGATTCCACGTTCCGCTTATGAGGAATACAAATATTTCCATTTAGTGACTTTAAAAAATTAAGTATTTTCCTTTTCTTTCTCCAATATTCTGAAAATTCATACACACGTAATCGAAAGCATAATATAGCAGATTCGACTCTTTGTCTTAATTATTGTGGTTTGTTGAAATATATTTTGATAGCAATCGTGCTAAGCCTCAAAATTCTTCATTTCATGCATTTTCTGTCTATTTACACGTATTAACTGAAAGTACCCTCATTCTATCTCATGGCTTATAAAGTGTTTTGCAAGGGAGCAGATGTTATTAACTTTTATTTTAACGCTCAGTCTAGTATACGAATTTCGCATTTTTTTACAGGGGGATGTAAAACCCTCAACAGAATTTAGCGTTAATAAAGTCATATATATGTATTAAATACAAGTATCTTTATGAATATCACTCTACTATATGAATTTCATAACTTTTCATTACGAGGATATAAAACCCTAGGCAGAATTTAGTGTTTAAAAAACCATACAGACTCTGAACATTCACTTACTATACGAATATCGTACCTTTTTCTTATAGTCAATGTAAAACCCACGACAGAATTTAACGTTAACGAAGTCATTAAATACTCAATCTACTATGCAGATTTCCCACTTTTTCTTATAAGAATGTAAAACCATCGCCAGAATTTAGAGTCAACAAAGCCATATATACATTCAACTTTACAAAATATTAGAATGCGCACCCACTCATTTTTAGCCCAGAAAATCCAGACTCTTGATTAAAGGAATTTTTCTATTCTATTTATTAAAACCGTGTCAGTAGTGTGCTCGAGGCGAAATATTGAAATGAAGAAGTTTCATTTTTTTTTATTTAAATATATTAAAGATAATTCTGATTACAAATATAAAATGTCTTCTGTTAATTTCACTTAAGCCTAATAAAATCACAAGTTATCTCCTGAAAAGGTTATGTTTTCATTAGAAACGGGACATTTTTGTTCCCAAAATTTTAGAAAATAAAAGCAATATACTTTAAGAATGTTTTTCAGGTTAGCTCTTCATGTGCTGTTTGTTGTCCAACAGCACTAATCTCACGCTTGTCTTGATACAAGGAGAAAGTGCGTAATACTTAAAATAGGCAAGATAAAACCTAACAAGATTGGTTTTAATAGCTTGGAGATATATCATGGGTAAAAAGTTCAGAGGAGGTAAAGAAAAATATTGACAGATAATCTATACTACCTTTAAGACAAATTTAAGTATTTTGAAATCAATTCTACATAGATGGAACTGCAAACTTCTGAATTTAAAATCACTGCACAAGATGAAAAGTGCATATCTATAAAAGAAACCTCAAGTATTGAATGTAGAAACTGCGATAGATTTCTCCTTATATCCGATTTGAAATGTTTTAGTTTTCTCTCTACTTTATTAATATTTTGTATGAACAGATCTTTATCAGCCTTCTCCGATCTTGATGAAGAAATTCGATGGTCTGTTGGATGAAGATACGATAGCTGAGGACTAATGGCTAAGCCTTGCCTAGAACTAAAATTCTATATTGTGGTTCTGTTTCCACTAGTAGTATTAAAAGCCCTGATAGGTAATCTACGTATTAAAAACTAATTGAAAGACTTGATCAAATAAGCAGTTGGTGGTTTTATAATAACCATGCAACTGTTTAGTTGACCAAATCTTCCAATTCGCTACTAAGCAATAAATTGCCTATCAGGGTTTTTAATACTTTTATTCCTTCTAGAAAGTCAAAATACACTGGTGTGAAAAACTTAAGCAACAGGTATGTTTTTTGCCATAACTTCACGAGAAATCATCTGAGAGACATGAAATTCAGAAATGAGATGCAGCATTTTGTTCTGAAAGAATGACGAAAGCGTAGTTGCGCAGAAATGAATACAATGCATACAGTATGGAATCAAACAAAAAAGGCACGCCGGCCAATCCATTCGAGTGATATCTTCACTTTCCAGGAGCTCCTCAACAGCATGAGTCCTGTGTGGCCGTGCATTGTCATCCATAAAAACGAAGTCTGATCCAATGGCACCTCGGAGCAGACGCACATGTGGAAGGATCACCTCCTGACAATAGCGATCTCCAGTTACAGAACCTCTGTCGAAAAAGTGGAGCACAGTCCGCCCGTTCATCAAAATGCCTCCCCAGACGACAACTCCAGGACCACCAAAACGGTCTCTTTCCGTGATGTTATTGGGATGGAACCGTGTCCCGACCTCTCTCCAAATCAACTGGCGTTGGGAATCGCTTGTAACATCACGGAAATAGACCGTTTCGGTGGTCCTGGAGTTGTCGTCTGGGGAGGCATTATGATGAACGGGCGGACTGTGCTCCACGTTTTCGACAGAGGTTCTGTAACAGGAGATCGCTATTGTCAGGAGGTGATCCTTCCCCATGTGCGTCTGCTCCGAAGTGCCATTGGATCAGACTTCGTTTTTATGGATGACAATGCACGGCCACACAGGACTCATGCTGTTGAAGAGCTCTTGGAAAGTGAAGATATCACTCGAATGGATTGGGCGGCGTGCTCCCCTGATTTAAATCCCATAGAACATGTGTGGGATGCTTTGGGGAGACGCCTTGCGGCACGATTACATCCTCCTGGGAACACCCGACAACTTAAACAGATGCTGATTGAGGAATGGGCACTCTTACCTCAAGAACTGTTGGACAATCTGGTGTTGAGTATGGGGAGACGGTGCGAAGCGCCATTGCAGTTAGGGAACGGCATATCCCATACTAAGGAACATCTGCTTGCTGTTCTTCCTTTTGGACAGACAATCATGTGTAACGATACTATGAGTTCAATAAAGCCTTTTTTGTTTATTCCATACTGTATGCATTGTATTCATTTCTGCGCAACTACGCTTTCATCATTCTTTCAGAACAAAATGCTGTATCTCATTTCTGAATTTCCTGTCTCTCCGATGATTTCTCGTGAAGTTATGGCAAAAAACATACCTGTTGCTTAAGTTTTGCTCACCAGTGTACATATACATTCCACATACAAGAGCTATGTCGATCTTCCATCTCTCTGGATACATAAGTACTTCAAGATTATTTAGAAAGAAGACGTCAAGTTTTCATTTTTTCATAGTTTATTGTTTTCATAGTTTTATTATTTCATAGTTATTATTAATTGAAATGGTTCGATATGTTAGACTAAACTATATTATAACCATCACAGTTTATGTGCTAATGTATATATGGACTAATATAAATTTTCCACAATTAAATTATAATTAAATAATTCCATACGAAAGGGATCGATTGTAAAATAAATGATTCAAGAGCAAAAGATACAGGGAGGACAAATATTATATTCCATTGAATTGATGTAGAAAATATTTTCCACTTTTCTCGCATGATATTTTATTTTAAATGTTAATTTTAGGAAAAGACAATCCAAAACAACGGTTACAAAGATATGGAATGCTGAGTATGTTTTTCATATTAGTTTTAGGTGCTGTTTTCCGAAATCTGAAAACGAAAACCGATGAAAAAAAGTGAAAATACGATGAAAGGAAAAATGCCTCTTAATGGAGGCATCATGAGACGAAATTTTAAAATCGTGTTTTAGAACAACATCCCGTCCTGGATAAATGTTCGGCAACAGTAGCCAGCAATTGCTAAACATGTGATGAGATTCTCAATTATTTATCTGGGTGAATTAGTTTTTTTCAGTTTTATTTAAATCGTTACTATAGAACTAATAAGTTATTTGGAGCTGAAACTATCAAGTTTGAAACTAAATATTGACTATCTTGTAAGGAACAAAAAATGCCAAACATTCTATTGTGTTTTTATAGTAATCTTCATTAATTACTGACATATGTGTGCATATGATATACAATGTCCTTGATATTTGTTACTTTTTACTAGTTTGCATTTAGATTACAGGATCCCCAAATATTTTAACTTAACATGTAATCCATACAACCAGAAAGAACCATTGATTTAAAAGACAATTGTGTTCATTCTTTCAATTAATTTACTCTTTTTTAATTATATTTCCACATTTAACTGTCTAATTTTGAGAATTTACCATTTATAATTCTCGGCAATAACTTAAAATTTTAGAAGGATCATAATCAATTTTCTTTAATTCCATTTTTCCTGACACTCATTTTGACACCTCCGTTTTAATGAACTCAAAACGTATGAAATGCACTTAAGGATGTACCTCCTGCTTTGAGCACAAACAACGTCTTTGGTATTACATATGTCATTAAGTCGTGGTTAATTCCACTCATTGAATTGTGCGAAAATTAGCTAGCTTAGTTAAAATAATTAGTCTTGGAAGACGCAGCAGAATAATTAATCTGAAAGCGGCATCATGAATTGCAGACAAGGAAATTGACGTGAACACAATATATTTACTCAAACAAAGGAAAATTCACCTTTACTGAGATAAACTGATAAATAACTTAAGCTTACAATTAAGTAAGAAAGCATTATTAATTTTGCTCGTTAATTAGATACTATTTGTGAAGGCACATACGTCAGAAACAAATTATTCTGTAAGGAGAAAACAGTATTTATTGTTCACTAAGATGACGTGTTTGGAATGTAATGCAATTTTGACGTTTCACCTTTGCTGTTTTAATTATACTCGTAGCATTCTGTGATTCGGAATCATAAGACCACGTTTTTATAATTTCCAGAGAG
>JAPMOR010081161.1:6885-17578 GCA_026543865.1 Argiope aurantia | reverse complement strand
AAGTTAAAGATAAAAAATTTATATTTTAAATGATACTACTGTTTTAACCTTAAAATTAAATTTCTATTTTTAATGAATTTTTAAATAAATATTTTAACTATGTTTTTCAATAATTTTTTTCGTCAACAATAAAAATGAGGATTAAGCACGTTTCGCATTCATGAGAAAAAAATAGCTTTTTTCAAAGTGTTGCCATCACATTGATTAAAGCTCTAACTGAAAATAAATTAAATCTTTTTGGAAATGAAATCTGCAAAAATATAATTTTTGGCAAGTGTCTGTTGGAAATGAAACAAATATGAAATATTATTTTTTCTAAAAAATAAATTCAAGAAAAATTATTTTATGATCTTATTTTATTTATTTATGAAATTATTTTATGAAAAATTATTTAATGACTCATAAAATAATGAAGATGTAAACAAACTTATGACATTTATTGATAGAATAACTCATATATTTTCCTTTTCAGGTTTGAATATTTTTACTTTTGTAAATATCGTCTGCGCGTGTTTTTAATTTCAGATAATTTCATTTTCCAGTCTAAATATCTGTACATTTCTAAATATCGTCTGCTTATTAATTGCATTTTTCTCTCTTTTGTTTTTGGCAACTATTGAAATGTTATGTTTACTTTTGATGTGTTTGTTCTAAGTAGTACTTTTGAATGTGATGTTTTATTCGAGCGGATATTAAGGAGAATGCATACACCACAAGAGAAAGCACAGATTTTATGGTGGTCATAGATTTAATTTCCAATCAATTAAATCACTGACTTTTAGGAGTTAATTTCTAATCACTTAAACTGACTGATTTATGAAGATTTGAATATCACTATTCAATAAAAAAAAGGATAATTTTAGATTTGTCATCGATCGTTTCAAAGAAAATACGCCAATAAGCGTGCACGTTTCTCAAGATTAATTGGCCTAAGATTATGAAAATGGTGAGTTTTTCTAAATTTTTAACATTTAAAACTTCATAAATAAGTCTTAGTTGATCGTGGAAAATAGAAACATTCATTCATTTATTTAAAATTTGGTGTGTCCAGAATACTTATCAGAATATGATACCTTACTGCATTAAATTTAGACTTCATAATTTTTGAAATATATTTATAAGGAGGAACAAAATATTATTATTGATTTCATTTCAATCCTTTTGAAAGCAAAACTAAAAACTGAATTTTATACTGAATCTCAGAAATTTTTGTTGAATTATTGTTTCAGATATTACATAAACTATGAAAAATATTTTGTAGTTAACATAAGACTTAAATACCGAGCGATTCTGTTTGCAATACTCATATTCAATAATAATAATAATTAATAAATAACAATAAAGATGATAAATAAAATAAAGCGCTTGGTTTTATTAAAAAATATCTTAATATTAATTGCAATTTCGTCATTTACATTTTAAATTAAAGTTGAAGTTTTACCGGAAATGGCAACAAATTAGCAAAATATATATACTAAATTGAACGAAACGATCTAAACAGTATAAGTTTGGTATGACTATCAAAATTTGAAGATGAAAAATGTTTTGTTTGAGAATCCTTTAAGAGACCAGTTACTTAAAATATTTAATTGAAAATTGTAGCGAGCGGTAATACTGGCGAACCGGCTGGTCGCCAAAGGCGGCTAGTAAGAAATAAGGTGGAATATTTTCTGTTCCAACCTAATACTAGTTCTACTAGTACCTTAAACCTCCTGAGTTGCCTAACTTTAAAAAAAAAATTCTCGTATCCAGATGACTATCCACTATGTCATGTGCTGTTTTTGCACATGCCATGCGTATTTCAATTTCTCTTTGTTTTCATTTTCGAATAGCAGGTACTCCCCTCTCCATTTTTTTTCTCTCTCTTTCTTTTCAGAAGCAAGTGGGTTTTTTAAAACATTTTTTTATTGCTCCGTCAACATTTCAACAGCGTGGCAATTTTACGTTTTTTTTTTTTTTTGTTTGTTTTCCCACAGCTCTGACAGCTAAAATTTTACCAGATGTCAATCACCATTTCGCCAACCAAAATCAAGCTTCTACTCTGTTACAGATAAAACATTTCAGATTTTTTTTTTTTTTTACTTTAATGAACTAAGAAACAATTTATAGTTTCTAAACAGAATAAACAACATTTACATAAAACTTAATCTGACTAAGTAGAAACAAGAATACTACTTAATCTGATAGAAATTAAAAGTCACGTGATAACAGAATTTTAATTAAATAGTCCAGGATGAAGAAAATATGGAAAATATTTGCTTCAAATTAGAATTTCTTGGCCGACTGATAAAAATCCTTTGCTTTACTTTTGTGATACTTTTTGTACAAAATGAGATAGAGTACAAAAGTTGTTAGAAACACTGATTGGTGCTCTTAAGAATTGTAATTCGTTTTTTTATATATATATAAATTGCACGAAATATAACGAAACATACTAGAATCTAGAATTTCATGTTTTAGAACTTTTCTTTTTACAGAGTATTATCGTTTGATATTTTCATGAACAATAAAGAAAATAAGCGACCATTAATGGCAAATATATATCAATGTTTTATTCGAAAAATGATTTTATTATTACAAAAAAAATATCGTAATCCAAAAATTTCTACCTTTGAGTTCATAATTCTGTACAGATTTTAAGTAACACTAAAATTTAATTTAAATTTGAGTAACAATTTTTTTATAATATTAGTTTTTTATATTGTTTTCGATTCATATTAAGTTTAGAAGATTTTTCTAATTATTTTTCTTCATCTTTTTTAAAGCAAACTTACGCTGATTTAAATTCTGATCGAAACGAAAAGAAAATATCATGAGTTTTTAATTTTGAGCAAGTAATGTAGTAGTTTATTTCAACTTATATATACTAAAAACTTAATTTTTAATATTTTTTTAATTTGTAGAAGCACAGTTTGTCATAAAATTTGTTAATTGAATATAACTGATTTTATTGGCAACATGATTTATTATTTGCTTTTTTGTAGTTTGTATAAAATAATATTTTTATCACATTTGATTTTCTTTGTATTTCATCATTGATTGTGGCATCCTAGATCAAATTTTATTATAAAAAATATATAAAATGCTTAAAAATCTGAAAATAAGACTCTTGCAAAAATTTTACACAAAATTGACAAGACGTTTAAAATATACTTATGTATTTCAGTTACATACTTGTTCATTAGTTACTTCTGTGAGATAAAAAAGTGTTTATGTGAAATTAAATCAGTTATCCATCAGAATTTCATTCCTCTCAGCTGCGAAAATGAGTATATATTTTAATTCATTGTTCTATATTAATATTTTCTGCACTTTCAAAAATTAATGTAGAATATATATTTTTCCAATTGAATTCTTCAGAATGAGAAAGAGTAAATTCTCTGATGAAGAATATTAAATGATTTTTCGAAAGATAACTTATGATCACATGATAAAACGTAAAGCGGCTCGGACCATTTAGATTTTTGGATCTTCTTATATTATTCAATTGCTCCTGATAAAGCTAATGACATTTCTTTTGCTATTGAAAATTACAGTTTAATTGCATTTTAGTTATCATATTAAAAATATGTTTAAGTTTTTATTATTTTTCTTAGTTGTTAGCCATTGCCTAATTTATTTAATGTTTTTTTTTCCTTTTGTTTATGGCAGAATTATTTTTGATCGTTAGTTTTATTAAGAAACTATAATTTAATTTGTACTGACAGTTTTTTGAATTTATAATAGATTTAATTAATTTTAATTAAAGTATTTCTTATTTTATTTTTTTACAGTTTAGTTAAGAAATATGTTAATTATGATTAGGAAATATGATTGAAATCGCAGCATAATATTGTTTTATGCTTGATCCGTCTGTCGCGATTACATTAATCCTTGCCATCCTTGCTATATAATTATGCAATTTTGAGAGAAAAAAAAAGTCAATCTGAAAATATTGACTTTTCAAATATAAGGTCTTTATATTTGAAAAAATACAATGCATAGTATTATATGAAAGTCTATTCGAATTTTCACTGTTTATACTTTTAACAACTCAAGATATTTAGAAAATATTTTCGCGTGTTCACATTTTTCTCTTTTCCTTTATTCTAAGCAAAAGATGAATAATTAATAGCTTTTCTATTCTAAAACCCTGAAGGCAAACTTAAGCAAACGTCTTCGGGAAAATTAAAATATTTGAATGGCAGGTGAATGAGTATATATTCAGTTGCTTTATTCATATAGTTCAGACACTATATTGTTACTAATTTATAATATTACTTCTCAAGACAATAAATCTCTTAGTAAGGAAAATAATTTTACATTAGCTGCTGACTGGGCGACCAGCCTGGTGACTTTCGCGACAAAATCAGAGATTCCAGAAATTAGAAGAATTTCGACAATCGCTTCATTAAGGTTGGAGTTATGCCGATCCTTCTAGAATATTCTATTCCCTATCTTGGAACTTATTAAAAAAAGAGTGAAAGTGTTAGGAGGCAGTCAGTACCGAACCAGTGGACTGAGTAGCAGATGTGAAAAATGAGTAGATGAGTAAAAACTTTCTCCTGCGAGTTCTTTAGAGTGTTTTGTGTTGATGCGTTTCTTTCTTACCGATTTACTGCTATTTACTGCAGTGCTATTTTGTACATGCTCCATCTGTGCTTATTATTTGTATTTATAACGTTTATACCGTGTCTTCGAATGGAATAAAGTATTGATATTTGTTACTGAGCCTGTTGGACTTTTCACCATACAACCCACAGACTGTGTTTCGGAAAATTTCCCTAACAATATGAATTGACTTCGTGGTAATTGCGTTTCAATTCTGTTCTTGAATAACTTAAAATAATTAAACGCACAATAAAAGTTTTTGTTACACGAGTTTGTGAAATTTTTGTGTTATATTATCTCACTTATCGTGAGTTACATTGACCACAAAAAGGAATGTATACGCGTTCCATAATATTTTGTAATTTTGCGTCTTTTCTGCCCAAGAAATAAAATATTGTAACATATTTTTCATATCGAACGCTTCTTTTCCTTTTCTTTAAATGCATATAAATCTTAAACAAAATTCCTTCAAATTTAATTTCTATCAATTAGTTTTGCCGGTTAGCATATCAAAAGTAACTGGTTTTGTTTAAAAGACGATGCATTTCATTTTTATCCTAATTTAACTAAAGAGCGAAAAGAACGGGATAACTGAAAAAAAATACCATCTTCCTTCCGCAAATAAATGTTCCGTTTAATTTTTTAAAACCCTAATTATTTAATCATTTTTTATTATTTTTTGCGAAATTTCTGAAAATATACTCTTTATAGCTGCTTAAAAAAAACAGACAGATATTAAATTTTGCACGTTTTGCCACCGCGCATTAAAAGCAGATAAAATGATGCGAAATTTTATATTTAGCCTAGTTCTGAAATAAGTTTTAATGCAATAAGACGAATAAAATCAATTATATTCAATTTAAATCTATCCCAAGGGAAGACTCAAGGGGAATCTATCCGAAGAGAATAAAATTAAGCTGACCAACATATATAGCAGTAGAACCTGATAAGTATAGCTGTAGAACCTTTCTTGCAGCTATATTAAACGGCCAGTAATAGTTCACAACACTTATTTCAAAGAAAATAAAGACATTTATGTCTTGCTCTAATGATATCTATAAGCCATACATTCACATCTTTTTATTATCGTAGGCAATTGATCAGGTATGCGCTAGATATTATTCCTTTCCCTTAAAGTCTAATTGTGACCGGTTCTGAAAAACAGGAATTGCAATCTATACGACACAATTCTAAAAGTTCTCTACATCTACATGGATTTCTTACATACAGATGAGAATAAAAAATATATATATTTCACTTCTTAATGATAGAAATTTCATGGGATCAATACGAAGGATATATAATTATCTGCTGTCTTGAAGATAGAGTTGTTTCAAACACAACAAATTTAAATTTATCCAAAATTTAACAAGATGGCATGAAGAAGTATATGGTCCTGTATTCCTTCACATAAAACATGCAACTGAAAAAGTTCATTATTAGATATTGAAAATGCGTTTAATGCAATTGGTTGGTCAGACATCAAGAGAATACTTAGCAAATATGGGGTGAACAAATCATTATATGGACTTTTGGATAGTTTCTTGGGTAATCATGCTGAAAATGTTCATGATCATAACAACATATAGACAGCGGTTTTAGATGTCATTATTTTGATAATATCTTTTTTTTTTCTTCCTCAAATGTGAAATGTCAAGCATTTAAAATTTTAAGCAGGTACTGGTTTTCGTTATAGCAATGAACAGCAAAGAATGATTTATATATATATATTTATATTATCTTCGTTCCCCGAAATATGTAGTAATTACCAATATTTCATTCACAGGATGAATATAGTCAAGACATTTTGTTAAAGGTGGAAAAAAAGAGAGTATGTAATAATATGTTGAATTTCTTTGTCATAATTAGCATTTTTGTTGAGACGCTGACTGGCAAGTTTCCTGATGATTGGCTAATGCATGCTGACTTATGATTTGGTGTTTTTCTGTATGATGAAACATTATGATTAAGTACTATCAGTGGCTTCTGATATGTCAAGAAACATCTCATCAACTGAAAAGGAAGATCAAGTATTTAGCACGTGAAGCTACAAGCTTTAATCAGAAAGCATTGTCTAAAAACACATTTGGATCTTTCAATACCACAGAATCGGATGATGATTACTTTCCTCTTCGACAATTACAAAGATATCAAAACGCCAAATAGCTGCAAAACATTTGGATTTTTCAATACCACAGAATCTGATGATGATTACTTTCCTCTTCGACAATTCCAAAGATATCAAAACGCCCAAATAACTGCAAAACATTTGGATTTTTCAATACCACAGAATCTGATGATGATTACCTTCCTCTTCGACAGTTCCAAAGATATCAAAAAGCCCAAATAGCTGCAAAACATTTGGATTTTTCAATACCACAGAATCTGATGATAATTACCTTCCTCTTCGACAATTCCAAAGATATCAAAACGCCCAAATAGCTGCAAAACGGTGTTTAAAGTGTGATGTATTAAAAATGGATTTCAGTGTGCTCAACTATGAGGAAAAAGGTTCCAAACTATTATCTAAGAAGAAAATTATATTTATCATGAAAGAGTTAATTTTTTGAAAAGCGTATGCCTTATTTGTATGATTTTATTAACTGAATTAAAAATATTTATGGTTCTCTTTCTTATATTTAGACAATTATTATTTCTTGTGAAATGTATTCTGAATTTTGTGCAGAATTTGTGGAACCTATATTTTAAATGTGTCATACGGAAAAAAAATTTTAGAATGAAATTGTTGTATTACTATTTAAGTTACAAACCTTAGCAGCATTCCCTTGAATACAATTGGATTGATATCGAATATAACAATACGGCGGGGAAATAATTTAGTCACATTTAGTAAAATTATCTACCTGAAACATTTAATAATTACTTATGGATTAAAAGTTTTAAGCTTAAACAATAACAATAACAATAAAGCATATATTGATAGTTCTATATTTATTAAAAATATTAAATATTGTGAAAGAGTATTGAATTTCAAACCACCTAATTTTTCAAGTTTCCTTCAAGTCTTCGTTTTGATAGCGCAATATCGGACGAACAAGATCCTAAAACTTGGAATCTCTTTTTTTTACGATACAAAGCAACGTGACTTTAATATCAAGAAAGGTGCAAATTCAGTAATATTCATTTACTTTTTCTAAAGAATTCCTTACAGAATGTGAGGCAAAGAAATAAAATCGGTAAATATTTCATAAATAAATACGATTCAATTTTGATTTTTCCCCCTGTATTAACTTTTTCGAAGGAAAACCAGCGAGAGTAGTCTCTTCAAAATTTCCACGCATACTCTCAAATACAGTAGTAATCCTCCATCCCATTCCGGCATGGATTGGATTTGAGATCCCCTCTCCCACATCCCGTGTGGATTTGGGGCAAGGAGAATGTTATGAATGTACAGATTTTTATTTTTGGAGTCCCATACATGAGAGTTTTGTGCTTCGAAATTTAGTAAAGAAAATCGAATAAGCATTTTGAAGGCTTTTTTTTCCCCCTTCAACCGATTAAAATTGAAACTAGTAGAAAAGAGCTACAATTTAATTAGCAAGATCATATACTAATATTAACTCCATGCGTATTTTTATATATCGCGTTTACGTGCATGAGAAAGCATAGTCGATCAATCCCTTGATATGTTCGATTTAAAATTTGATATTGATATGCAATTAAATACTCCGTTTCAAATTTTATCTAATTAGGTTTTTAAGTTTCGCATTTAATGTGTTCACTTTTACTCGAACAGCAGAGAAGACAGAGTTCCTGTCAATGGGTTTCATTCAAAATTTGACAAAAATCTCCAAATTTGGTATAAAGACCACGCATTAAATTTCCTTTTTGAGTTATCGCGTTTACAGAAAGACAGAGTGACTGACACACGTAATTTCAAAGAGGTCTGGAATGTGTATCGAAATCTCGAGTTCGAATGTTTTGAGGATTACTAGAGTTTCTCTTCATACACAAGAAAGTAAAAAAAAAAAAAAAAAACTGAAGAAGAATAAAAGAACTTTTCTTCTATTCCTTTCACATGTCACTTTTCTTTTTAACTTTGTATTTCATTTTACTCTATTTTATTACTTAGAATAGAAGCTTCTGAAAGAAAAAAAATGATCATCGCATTAGTTTTTTATGCATATCTTTTTTTTACCATGACATATTTGATTATCTCTAACGAAAATTTAAACTGCAAAAACTGAGTCAAATGAAAATTTTATTTCTTCCTATTACATTTGAAACGCTGCTTGCGTATAGAAAATGAAAACTCAGAACTAAACCTAAATCAAACGTGTTTCAAACATAAAATATGTAAAATATTTACTATTACCACCTTTCAAAAGTATATAAACTCTTTTGATCCGACTTTTGTGTGGTTAAAATTTTAAATCCCATGTAAAAAATTGTGTTTTCTACGATAACCAATGTGAAAATATGATTTATCTACATATTAGAGAACGAAGTCTATTCTCATTAACGTATAAGCCCATCAAGGCCGAAAGGGTTAAAAAATAACAAAAGTTTTATGGAATAGTTTTGCTTTAAACAATCAGATGATTTTGCTGTGTCGTATTATGCATTTACGGAGATACGTTATTTTAATTCATTTCTAATGTAAGCCATTTTCTTTTTCTTTTTTGTTTGATGACCATTTTTGCCCTATAATAATTGCCAAAATTTCTCCAGAGAATTGATTTAATTGCAGGTCATTCATTGAAGTTTAATTACTTTTAATTTAATTTTTTGCAAATTTTGAACGCCTACTCACTTTCATTTCAGATACATGTTTTTAGGTCAGCAAACATGGATAGCACTTTTCTATGCGCCAACCTTGAAATCTTAATTATTCGTATCCAATATACTTACTAGAATTCTCCACATTCCGCATTCTTTAATCTTCTTCAATCCGCCTACACATGAAAAAAAAAAACCCTTCTTTCAGATTGACTTTCATTCTAACTTCAAAAAAAGAAAAAGGCCGCAGCATAACCTGTCACATTTTGACTCACATACATCCCCACACATCACGCATACGCGCGCGCATTCCCGGCTTCCATTTAACAGGATCCATCCCTATGACGAAGTTTAAAAATAGTCCAGCCTGATTTGGGGGTGACTCGCGAAGATGTTTCAGAAATCTTAGGTTCGGAGGAAGAGGTGAGTTAGTTTTTCCCAAAGATCCCGCTGGAGAAGTCAGGGCAGCGTGTTGACGGGTTTTCGCTTGAGGATAGTGTGGTTTCAAGGAAGTGTGAAAGTATTACCAGCTTCTGGATTCCATTGTTTTGGGCATCTTGAAAGGTAAGGTTAAGTTTGGTGTCATATGACAAAACAGTGGATATCATTTGGTTGTTTTGTGAATGCTTGTGTCTTGGTTGAATTAGCACTGAAGCGGAACTGTTATTTTTGATGCGGTGGGATATTTTTAAAGCTGATAAGGCGTATATAAATAACAAGCTGTAAAAAAATAAACTATCGAACGCTTGTACGTCTGAATGTATATTGTAATAATTGGTCTGATTGAGATTTTGAAATATGAATGAATTTCCTATGCTTTTATGTAAACAGGTTCCATGATATTTCTTTAATATATTCTAATATTTCAGTGCTTATTAGTTTAATAATTATTGAATAAATTATGTTTATGTTATACGTAATATCATACTACTATTCAGGATTGATTAATAGTATATTAATGTGTACTCTTTGTCGTCTTTCTTATTTACATTTCAATTGTTAGAGGATATGGTATAAATTTATATGTGTACTTATTTACTTATTCAATAACAATAATATCTTCGTGACATAAATGTTTCATATTTAAACTATAAAATTAAATAATTAAGCACACTTGTCTCGTGAACTATTCATTCGGATAAGGATTGACATTAACAGATATTATACATCTACTATTTTTGGATAAGAATATTTTTCGAATATTTGAAAATAGAACTGCCCTAGAATGAATTGTTTAAATGCCATATTTGTGTTAAATAATTTCTATAAAAAAATTAGTGGTAAAATATGACGTGTAAAATAACATTGAACGGAATAATCTTGCAAAATCAAAATAGGAGTACACCATTACAAGTTTTCTGGA
>JAPMOR010081158.1:0-19680 GCA_026543865.1 Argiope aurantia | reverse complement strand
TATACCTATTTTAATCAATGTTAGTCAAATTTTGCTTCCTAGCACCGTAAGACCTCACCATCTGATTTCCCAGATCTCTGGACATAATGCAGTTTGTTTTTAGTTTAGAGTTTCAATTAATTGATAGTAAACTAACAAAATATTAAAAATTTGAATGATTTTGGATAATGTAAAAATTTAATAATGAATAATGTAATAAGTTATAATGTATTTATAATAGATAATTGGATAATGTACAAATTTAATATTTCATAATCCACTTTATGCGCTCACTTTATTAAAGTACAAAGTAGCTAGAAAAGTTCTTTTCAAAGCAATCAGAATTAATGATTATATGACATAAAATACAACTTAATATCTATATTCAGAAACTTCATATTCTAAAAGATGTCTTTCATTTTAAAAGATCGATATCATTTAAACAAACCTTCAAAAAGGAGTATGAAAGTTAAATATTTTAAATATTGCAGACAAGACCATTAGGACGAGTCATTTCGAAACAATTTTCTAAAAAATTAAAACTTAAAGAAGCGAAGGAAAAATCTTAAATGTGAACGCGCGGCATTTTCTCGTAATCAATCCGTATACTGTACTTCATTTTAAAGAGCCGGATCTTTTAAAATCCTGGAGCCTATCATTCTATAACGTAAAAATACACTTCTCTCAATTTTGAATGTGACCACAAGAAAAAGTTTTGTTATTAATTGAGGGAATTTTCTTCGTTCCTTTTTTCGCGGACACGAATTTTCTTTAAAAACCTGAAAGGAAAAATCTATTTCTTTATATTTTAAAGAGTTTTAAATATTTGAATTAATGATATTTTTTTGTTATTACTATGCTAAGCAGATGGAAAGAGCCAATGAATTTGTTCTAGTTAATAATAATAATATATCAGAAAAGAAAGAGACCGAGCGCCCCTTCTTCACAAAACGTAGTCAATTCTGTGCGATTAAGGTACTTTGCCTGGAAATCAGTTGCCACATTACACCTGCTCTAGAAGGTACACGCTTATTTCTGCCGTAACATTTCACAAGATCCAATGATTACGGCGAAAGCTAGTAACAGCGTAATTACCATTGTCTGGACAACATTTTATGAAATAATTCCGATCCGAAGCCGATGAACAGACGGATCGCGTATCATGGCGCAGATAAACATTCAAGGAAGCAAAATGAATCTGCGCTCTTGTAATGCGTGAACAGAGGTCATTAGTCAAGAAAATACAAAAACGTAATGAATAGTCATTGCTCTGGAAAGAAATGTAAAAAAAAAGAAGACAAAAATATAAAGGAAATTTATAAAAATGTGCAAATATTAAGACCAAAGCAAGAGTAGAAAGATACAATATTTTAAGAATATCAAATGCATCTTAAGGCAAAAATGACACAGGTTATTTTGATATTGATAAAATTTCGAAAGAAACTTCCACTGTCTGTCTTTTTTACAAGAATGTCTTATATTTGAAAAGACTCGCATTCACTCAAATTGATTCACAAATATAAGCTGTAAAAGTTCATCTAAACTTTTCTTTTCACTGCAGAAAATGTATTTTTTTAGACTAGCCTTAAATTTAAACAGCTGCTCACTATTTAAATGCTATAAATGCTTCCGAGTTATGAGATCTGCTAGAAATTTCTTCGAAAACAGTGGACAGCATAAATAAAATGTTACACAGTCAGTGACTGAATGCCGCTTGATTCGTGCTCATGAGATGCCAGTTTCCAATTTTAACAGTTTACCTGCTTTTTATTCGCTCGTATGCATCCAATGGAATTTTTTACCTCAGTGAGTATGAAGGAGTTATTGAGTTCAGTTTAGTTTAGTTATATTAATGTCCCGTTTGAAGCAACACTAGGGCTATTTTGGGACGGACCTCGTAATTTTGAACCGCGGTCAGATGACGAGGGTTATACCTGAGCTGGCACTCCATTTCCACACCACACCACACCAGCGGGAGGACGTTTGGTCAGAACGGATTTAACGTGCAATAGACCCCCTTACACGACGGTTCTTCGGTGGAATCGGGGCTCGAACCTGAAACCCTCCGATTCCAAAGCCGAGACCTTACCACCAGGCCACAGCGGCCCGAAGGTGTTATTGAAGAACCTATTCAGATATCCCATCAATGATCCAAAGAGAGATGTTAAAGTCAATTTTTTTGATCTTCCAGGAAATGAAGCAACAATTTTACGAAAGTTCATTACATACACAGATTATTTAAAACAAGTAATTACTTTAAATATAATGAACTATTTTAATTTGGAAATATAATAAATAAAATATATAATATAAATAAACGACAAAATTGTGTCTTCTTATTCTGAAAAAAAAAAGCGCAATCTGACGTCATCGTATTCATTATTATGCATTAATATTGTTACGATACAGAATACCAAATCTTTTTTAAATAATGGCAAAATTGGAATGATTGTTATGTGATATCCATCGATATGTGCCTCTAAAACTTTTCTTAAAAAAATGCAAGAAATTGATATTATTGAGTGACTAAATTATCTTCTCAAAAAACATAAGTAGATGACGAAATGTGCACTTTTATTTTGATCAAAAATCAACGAGAAACGATTGCCCGATTTTTCTCACCTTAGCAGCATGTAACGGAGAAAGCCTTTTAGCCAATGTGACGATGTCAACGCACTCCAAACCGATTATATAATTATTGGCAATGTAACGTTGATACGAAAATCACCTCGCAGTGATATGACGATAAAGAAAGTTCGTGACAAAATTGCTTTTCAATGAAAAATGCTTCAGCTTCATTTCTCATAGTGTTTTCATTCAAACAGACTTGAACGCTACAAAATCTCATTATAGAAGATTATATAGAGGATTCACTTATTGTCGATGCCATAATATTTCAAAACGTCTCCGTTTCTTATAATCAGAATTTTGTTTCTTTCTTGTCAAACTGAAATCCCCATTACGCAGTCACTCTGTCAGAATGTTCTATGTTTGGGATTCTGATCTATCAGCAGCACAACGAGTAATCCCTTCGATCAAGTGGCTGGAGATGGTGAGTTTAGTTTAGTTATATTAACGTCCCGTTTTTAAACCAACACTAGGTCTATTTTGGGACGAACCTCGTCATTTTGAACCACGTCAGATGACGAGGACGACGAGGGAGCTGACAGCCCCCTCTCCAAACATACTTCCACACCACACCATCCATCGGAACTGTTAGATTTAACGTGCACCAGGCCCCTTTACACAACGGTTATTTGGTGGAATCGGGCCTCGAACCTGAAATCCTCCAGTTCTGAAGCCGATACCTTAACAACAGGCCACCGCGGACCTACTGGTGATGGTGAAGAATCAGATGTAGTACGTATGTGAGGAGAGGTTTACTCTGCATGAAGTTGAATATCGAATTAACTTTTCTCGCAACCAGTTACAAATGAATAGCACATTAAATTAACAGATCATTCTGATCGCATGTTTTTTTATTTACAAATATCAAACTGAGACATTGTCTCTTTTACCTAACAATCTTGATATTTTCAAGGAGGTTGAGAGGAATTTTAATAAGATCGAATTCTCCGAGGGTACCAAGCTGAATTTCACAAACATTTATTTTCTTTTGTGTTTAACTGAAAAACAATTTGAACATCAAATGTTCATCAAATCGCGCAAATATTTGCCTAGTAAATAGGATGGTAGGACACCGCAGCTTTGTTTCTTACTGCAATTCTATCACGCTTATTGAAATTGCATCGTTTAAGCATTAAAATAAGTTTTGCGTCCTCTGTTAAAAAAAAAAAAAAAAAAAAAAAAAAGGATTCAAAAATTTATTTGAAGAACCTGCCTTGCCCTGAGCTCGTTTAACTTTTTCAAAATAGTAGGAAAGTTTCATTCCTGAATTTCTTTGCATGGAAATGGTGTCGCTTGTTGATCTCGAGAGAAATTTAGGTTGAAAAGTTACACACAGCTGTTGCATTGTAATGAACTGCGTGCATTTGATTCTTTTTCCAGAAAGGACTAAATTTAAAGCAGCCCTCCAGAAAGAAAAATATTCTTTAAACACGACATGTTTATGCATTTGGACCACGCATGCCTGTAGTAATGCCGATCCAACGAATATATCACACACAGTAGATATATATCTTAGTTCTGGAGCAATTCCTCAACTAGGTTTTAACGTGACAAATTTATGATGTTTCGCTGATGTCTTCGTCAGCAGCTGCCGAAAAGTATATTTTGAGACGTCTTGGAAAAGAAAATCAAATTTTGAATTGAGTTGATTTTGGCAAAGGGGTGAGCTTCTGAAATATTTCGCTTTTACTCTGCTCTATCATCTTCCATTAGTAGAAGACACAAGTTGTGAATGATGCTGCCTTAGTCTGAAACAGAACACTTCATTTTCTGTTCTTGACTTTTGTCCTGTCATAAAACTTCTACACAGCTTAAATAGTTTCTTATTTATTACCATCATTTTAGAAACACATTTCCTCATTAAACGTACTCGTTTTCTTCCTCTCTTTTTCTCTCTTGGAAGCTGAAGAAATGATTTTTATTTTTAAATTTCACTGAGAGAAAATGGAAAATTCTTCTCAATCTGTTATTTAAAAATTACTGCTAAACAAATGATATTGTGTTATATAACAAAAATTTCAATACAGTGCAGTTTGAAAGCATTTATTTCATTTTATAATCATAAAGAAAATTTAAAAAGTATTAAATACTGAGAAAATAGCACATGCCATCATTTTTTTTCTCTGAGAAAATATTCGTACACATTTCTTTTCTTTTTTTTAATGCATTTTTTTTTGCCTTTTAAAAATAAGGGCAAGTAGGTAACTAATGTATCTTCTAAACATACTAATGACAAGAAAGGTTCGAAATTTCAAAAGCATTTAAAAATTTGTAACAAAGAAATTTATTTAGACTGTGGTACTGAATATTTACAGAACTTGGTACTATAAAATTCGACTTATGGATTTTTTTCCCCAAAAACATAGCGTCATAAACTTAAGTTATTGTCTATCAACAGAAGCAAAAAAATTGTCGCGCTTTTGCGCATGTGCAAATCCACTGATTTCTCCAAAATAAGAGTGGGATGAAAGACTTACTTTTTATTTGTCGATATAGGACATTTTATTTTCATTTATTGATTTGACTTTGGGTCGTTTTAAAAATATTCTTTTTTCTTTGTATTTGAAAGCTGATTTAAGAAGCGCCGTTCTTGACTTTGGAATACAACCCAAATGCGATTCATGTGGCTTGTTTAGATGCTACAAGAAGGCTATATTTTGAATAGATCTTGTTATTCTGAACCATGGTCAGAGGACCAGGACGACAAACCTCTCACAATTTCTACACAACTGCATGACGGATTCTGCATGCATAAGATCGCATATACAATATGCAGTACATTCCCGAGTATACAGCCTAATGTGGTGGCAAGACTGACGGGATAACAAAAAAGTTGTATAGGGCTGAATTCTATGAATTCATTTCTTTGCTTCAATACCAGAAGACAAAGTTTTAAAACCAAAACCTACTGTTATGATGCTTATTTTCTCACTTCTTATTGAGTACTAAGTCCTCCATTTATTTCAATGTAAACGCAGCCGCGGCCCGGTGAATCACAGAAGCAGTTGCCGGTAACGTGTCGAATTAAAATAGAAGGTTCTGTAACTGGCAGTTTATATATGTTTATATACTGCAACGCACGTTTCATAAATTTATTACAGAAAAAGTTAAAGGATATAAATTGTTCACATTTTAACCTAAATTTCGTAATGCCCAACTTAAATGCAGGAAATATAAATAAAACATTAACGTAAATTGTTGGCTTAGTTCTTAAAAAAATTGGCACTGGCTGATTTTATTTTACACTGATAAATGATTACACAGGTATGAAAAGGTAACCTTAAGACAAGAGTGAAAACTTACAGTTTTTAGCTTTTGAATCTATTCTTAATAGATGACTTAATAGACGCCTTGTCTTCCTCATTTAATTACGATAAAAGAAAACCAGGTCTGATAGTACGGAAACAGGATAGTCGCGAACCGGATACTCGGGATTGTACTGTATTTTCAGTGTATTTAGACCTTCATCCACCGATACTGAAGTTGAGACCAACACAAGATGCTTCAACTCCATGTGAATTAAAACTCTTACTGAAATAGTTTACTATCTGAAAACAGTGTCAGAACATAATTTAAATTTAAAAATAAAACTTTAGGTATGAAGAAATATGCCTCATTACTCAACCAAGACATTTTATTTTCCCACTTATATGTGTAAACAAAAATAACTAAAAAGCTTAAATTTATTAGTTGCATTGTTTTATGAATTTTAATGTCCGTCGATACAGCAATACAATACAAAAAGGAGTAATGCAAGATAGGAAAACCACTCAAGTTCATGCGGAGTGAAAAGAAATTAAGAAGAATTCAGGAACCACTAATTAAATTCCACTAAACTAACTAAATTCCACCTTCGCCCTTTATTTCTTGGACCGATCATACAGACACGTTGTATCTGCCCTGGCATTAAAAAAAGAAATAAATATATCTCTTGTAACCGTAGCAGAGCATATCAGACAGGCTGCTCGCTCGCAAAAATCAACCGCACGCATCGCTCCTAACGGACCATCTCCCGATAGGAAGGAAACAAATGTAATTGTTCAGGCCAAGTCAGAGGAGTTGCTCTGCTCGAGGTGATGCCCTTTTGTGCGCGACTTGTTCTTCTTTCTGGCATTCATTGACCCGTGAGGCTGCGCTGTGACCACTTCCCGTTCAAGATTGTGCGGACACTCGCAGCTTTCTGCACTCGGGACTTCTTGGCCTGCTGATGCCAATCGACTTAACCTAAATAATCGATTATCTTTCTGCATTGCAATGATGACAGGATTAGCTATGGTTATTTGAAGATCAAAGAATTTCGGTTGCAGCTCTTGTTGGGTGTTGAAAGAGGTAGTAGAATACATCAAGAAATCGCAATGAAATCTTTTAACATGCAGTCAATTGTTTCAGCCTAAAGAGAATTTTATTATGGTAATATTTGCACATGAATTACAAAATGATACAATTCTTCTCTTTTTGAAATTCGTCCTACCGCTTATGGCTTTAATTCTTTATTAAAACTTGTTAAAAATTGAATTAATCTTCTTTATCTTTCTTTATAACTCAAATCAAATAATGGGTGTTTTGATAGCTTTCTACAAATAATGAGGAGCAGATTTTTAAAATTTTAGCAATAACATAGAAAAAAGAGGATGTCCTTTACGCCACAATGAGTTATAATGCTTCTTCGCGTTTCGTAAGAATGAGTATGAAGCATTTTGAAACAATTATTTTGCTTGTATTAACATTACAAAATAAATACGTGATAGAAAGCACGTAGAAACGAGTTTTAGATTTTTAGCATATTTCTGTAAAATGCTTTTTCGCGACGAGTTAACACTTACTAGCAGCACAAGCAATCAGGTTTTGAAGAGGAAGAGGCTAAGACTGCAGAAGACGACGCGCACTATTAATTTAAAGCGAACACTCGTTTCGAATTTTGTGAAATGATTCTATGAAGGTTATGTGAAATCTCTCTCTTCAGAAGTCCCATTCGTCCAATTCGTGTCATTTCAAACTGGATCCAAAAGGCTCGAAGACGGAATTTTCACAAATGAAATAAACAGAAAATTAAATTCTGAATCATTCTTTTTAAATCCATCTTTGAATAACAGATGAGCGATTTTCAATATTAAAAACACAGAAAATCGGACGAAACTTTCATGTCAATAATTCTTTTGACGAATAAATGTAAGATGGGAACATTAAAAGAACTAAAGACAGAAAAAAATTATTTAAAATTACATAAAGATTCCATTATGCATTGTTTTAAAGTTGTATACGTTAGGATTTCGCCAAACACCTTTATATTTTTAGACATGGCATTATTTTACTAAATTATGTAAAAAGTCAATCATATCTTAAACCATTTTGTAAAGAATCATTGTTAAAAAATCGATCCCAAAATCACGAATGGCGATATATCAAGTAACTTTAAATTTGTGTGCATTTATCCCTGACATATTTCTAATATAAGAAATCGCTGAAATTGGAGCTGTTTCTTGCTTTTGTATCTTGAATTGCTCATTCAAAGGTAATAAATCCGAATTTTTCGCAATCATTTTCCCCTTTCAATTAGCTAAAATATAAAGATTAAAAAAATTGTTACGAAAAAAAAAACAAAAAAACTACAATATTTCTGTAAGTTTTCATATGAAAGTTAATGAAGTGACATACTCACTAAATAAACTATTCCTAAATTCAGCGAAAAACCTGCAAATTTTCAGAAAGCACTGCATGATTAATCAGTTATGCATTTTTACTTGAAAGTGTATGAATTTAGAAAAATTTATTTTGTTAACCTAGTTAATATTTGACAATCTAATATTTTAAATATTTAAAATCGAGTTCAAAAAGGCTTAAATGTGAATTCGTTTTGAAGATGAATCTTAAATGCTTCAAAAATAGGCGAACTAAATAGAGCATTCTAAAACTGTGGAATAATTAATTTGCGAAATTTTCTTTCCTGAAATATTTTTCTTAAAGATTAAAAAAAAAAATTAGAACATAACAGAGAACCATTTTTTTACAGTAAAAATTAAAATTCTAAGAATGATTCGTTTTCTTTTCTTTTTTTTTTATTCTGTTGATTGCTTTGTCATTCATTTGTTGAAAACGATTTTTTTTTTATCGATTCTTTTTATTTTCGCAACACAAGCAACTCTACTCCATTAACTCGAACTCATAAGAAAGATTTATATCCGATACGATTTCTTTTGTCTAAAAAAGAATGCGATGATGACGAATTGAAAACTACCTTTTTCATATCATTAGACATCGGTTTGAGTGTTTGCCAACAAATGGCAACTTTCTTTTTAGAGTGTCAATGCGATAACAAAGCACATTCTTCTTTTATCTTGTCTCTACACGTACTTCAACATGCATGCATTCTCCAGTTAAAATGAAAAGCAAAAATTTACTTACAGTTAAGTTTTTTTTTTAAAGATTGTGATTTCATTATTTGCACTTATTTCATTTCTAGCTATGAAAACACTTAAAATATAATATTAGGAACAATAGAAATATATCATTAAGATACTGAAAATACAACATAAAGTATAATTTAAATCCCTCAAATTTACAATCTAAAAAAAGAACTTCAAAATCTCAATTTTTTAATTCATATTTAAAATTATCGGGTTATTTTTTGATACATATATAAATTCTGTTTTGAAAACACAAAGTGAAAATTTTCCCATTAATTTTTAATTAACTTTTCGTGAATGTAGTAACAAAGACCTGTTTCTTCCAATGTTTGTAATATCAGCGCTTTATATGCCATTTCTTATGCCCACTTATTTGAATTAATTTTTTATTACTTTTAATTATTTCTTAACGTGACAGCGAACCTGAAAGTTCATTATCACATAGTTTATTACTACTATTCATGTAATAGCATTATTTACTCCGTTGATGCTTCTATAACATCCATTATCAATAAAGAAGAAAAAAATGACGTTTTTATAAAGGTATATTTTTATAGAGTTAAATGAGATTGGAATTTAGTTGAGGTAGCATAATTTAAATAGAAGTTAAACTTTATAAGTATATATATAATTAAAAATTAAAAAATACCATTCAATCTTTTGGTAATTCATGACAAATTTTTGTTAAAAAATTGAATTTCAGTGATATTATTTGCACACTTGATGAGCTTTAATCACGGACCAGATTGTTTTCACAACAATCAAATAAGAAAATACTAAAAAGTGAAGCTTGTTAATTTAGCGCTTTATTTATTAGGAAAAGATTTTTTATATATTTATTACAATTCAGACTACTACTATCAGGTAATATTTATTACAATTCAGACTACATTAGTTTTTAACATGAGTTTCAAAATAAATTTTTCAACAAGAACTTGAAAGATAAATTCGTGTATAAACTTTCCGACATCAAAAATGACTAAAAACAAAGCAATAAATAAATTGCACATTAAATAAAGATAATTATTTGCGAAGGAAGAAAGTTCATTAAGGCGATTTCATGCAGTTTTAACACTTATCAATTAGCCAAAATTAAATCCATTCATTAGTTTGTGCTTTAATATGTTTTTTTCCCCATCCAACTCGCATACCGCTCTGTATTTATTATCTCTGAACAAGGTTAGTAGTTTTTTCCCGCATGTTTTAATTAAACGGCTGGTACGCATAAACGAATTTTTCCAGTACAAAATAAAGCAGACGATCTTTTTCCGAGCTGTGACTCAAGGGATGGAAGCCATCCAAAGGCTCTTCCTCGTGGCATGTCGATGTAGGCCAAATTACACCTTGCCAGATTGTCGCTCGAAATGAGTCAATCCTTTCCTTGACTCACTTTGCAGAATCGAAATACAAATTCGAGTCTTTGCATGAGCTATGGAGGAATGATGCGTGGTTACTCGGAGTAAATGGGCGGCTATTTTATGCATGCGCCAGATTTAATAAACTTGGTCAGAACACCTAAAAAGAGAATTGTAAAAAGAGAAATGCTCTTTTATCTTTTTCTTTGGCATAGCGAATTTTGAATTTGATTTGCCTTTGAATGAAACCTGAAGTCTGAATTGAAGAAAACATTTTTTCTTTGACCAGATTCGGTTCAGTACTCTTTCACAGAAATAAAATTGTGTTATATATTTGTCATAAATATTGCGATTTTAAGTGAATTTGCTCCCATAAATTCTATCAAGGGTTTTCAAACACAGGAAGTTGTAAAACGTCAAAAAAGGAAAATCTGGAGACCGACAACAATAATTCCTTTTAGTGCATCGTAAAAAATGAAATTATTAATTGTTAACAAAAAAATTAAATTATTTAAGTTTAATTCTTTTTGTGAAACAATTTCTAAGAAATTAGTAGTTTTAAAATCATGAAAATGACACATGGATATCTTACCAAACTTAAAGCTTACATAATTCGTTTTCTTAGTTAAAATTTTTAAAGTTCTTCCTGGATCGTGATCTATAAATACGCTACTTGAGTTCATGCAATCAGGACGGCACCGAAAAATTCAAGCAGCTTATTTCAAAGAGGTTCTAAAGAAGAGTATTAACTTTCCGCTCTAACGTTGAAGAATGTAACAGCAGCATGAATTGTCGAAATTCATTAAGTTCAGATGCCCATATATTAAAGATGATCCCACTGACTGACACACACACACAAAAAAAATTATACTCAAATTCGGAATTTGAGTAGCTGAGAAACGGCTGCTGCTTATTATTATGATAAATATTAGTAAAAGCAATTCTTTTACTATTAAGGCATTATCCAAATGGCATTAATCGCAAAAACAAAGATGTTTGTCATTTTATTACTGTATTTTTTTACAGGCATTTCTGATAGAACCAGCGACTTCTTCTCTCGACTTTCTTGTATACCGAGATGTCCTTTCCGATTTTCCCTTATGGCGAAAACCCTCTCGCAAATGCTAGGTCCGTAAATGTTAGGACTGCATTCTCTCAATCCCCCACGATCACGCCAAGACTACAAGCGGGGACGCACTTTCCGCGGTTTCGAAATGTCTATACCTCCTTTCGTATTCCATTGCACGAATTTGCGCAATGAATCAAAAAAGAAATTTAGCATGAATTTTGTATGTCTTCTGACCAATAAGATAAATTCGACATTATAATTTTGTTCAAAGTATTTTATCATATTCACAGACAAATATATATTATATATAATAATATTTAAATCCTAATGAATTTCCTAATTTTTATCTTAATTTAACCCCTATTAACTTCACTCTAAACTTTTCTCTTATTTCCTGATCCAATTCCACCTTTTATACTTAATTAATTCAACGCGAGTTCTGTAAAATTGCTAAAATCGGCAATTCCCACACTCCGAATGAAGGGATAAAAATCTGTCAACCTAAATAAATTCTTAAAAAAAAAAAAAAAAAAAAAAAAACCTGTAATTTCCTTATCTAAGTCGACACGTGCTAAGAGATCCCTATCTGAACCTCACAGTATATATTATCACACGATAAATATTTCGTTCGCTCTTTTCGCTCTTGTATCGAGCTGTGGATTGACGTACCTCGTCGATTCTTGCTTGTACATAAATTACGCCTCCCCGAATGGAATAAAGTGAAGTTTTAAAATTACAAGTGTCTTCTCTCTCTTCAGCCACGAAATTCCTTCAAAAATATGTGTTTACATTATATAATTTCAAAAAAAATTATTTTTCAACCTCGAAGAGACATGAACTGTTAAGGTTCGTCAGAATTTTTTAAAACTGAATATTTTGAAGACTTTTTATTTTTTGAATGTAAGTGTAATTAGCTCACAAATAAAATCTGTTTCATTAATGTCATTATCAAAAACTTCGAGAAAAAAAAGCGTTCGCATCCTGAGAAATATTAATCACAGATAATTATGAAAAGATGCATGAAGGACTTTCCAGAATTTGGAATCAACTTTAAAATAATATGAATAACTTTAAAAATGGGTTCAGTTTAGTCAATAATAATTGGACAATTTTTTAATTACTGTTCCTCATTTTGCTACCTGTTCAGAAACTGTATTCCTTGTCTTCGTTTCTTTCCTTGAGAACTCTGTTTCTCCATCAATTATTTACTCTTATAAAACGGAAAGTAACGCAGTCAGATCAACTTTTTTATGTTTTAAACCTAACCAATTGAATTCTAAGCTTCGCTGTCCCCCTAATATCATGATCAAAGTTTCAAACAAACTTCTTCCGAATAATTAGTTTCAATCGAAAGGAGGTCATCAATATTCGAGAATGTTGGGAAGGAAGTGGGTCACTCGAGTCAATTTCAAACCGGTCTGAGAAGCTTAAATGTAAATTATTCATTCTAAACTCTCTTCCCACTAAAAAAAATATGCAAAATAAAAAGAATAATTGATTCGAAAACTAAATGATTGAGCAGAAATTGTATTGTAGAAATACGACACGAAGAATAATTGTTCGACGTATTTACTTGAAACTGTGATTTTCTTAATTCCTCGGAACTTTTAACTAAATACGTTTTTTATATTTAAATTCGAATGAAATATTTCGTGCTAGAATTTCTAAAAGTCAAATATTTTTCATAATTTTAACATTTGGATGATCATTGTATTCAGTGCAAGCCGAAATATTGAAATCTGAAAAGTCTGTCCGCAAAAACCAAACTGAGATATGCCTTGAAAATTTTTAACAAGAATATTTACTGTTTTGAAATATTAGATCTGTTGGCAAAATTAACAGTATATTAAATATTACAAAGTTTATACACCTGAAATTAAGGTAAATTATCATTCAGAGCCATTCAAATGAGTTACTGTTCTGATATTGTTGATCTTTTTTTTTTTAAATTATATGTAGAAATGTTTGAATTATTTTACTTCTAATGAATTTCTCTACTTCTTATACAACAGCATTTAAATTTATTACTAAAATGTCTATTTAAAAAAATAATTGAATATTTTCCACAAATCATGCACTTAAAATTAAGAATAAACATGCACATTTCCTTATAAAAATTAAGCAAAATAGTGCACATTTCTAAAAGAATATTAATAAACAGTATAATTTTTATCATTTTAGGTTGGTAATAATATAAAAAATAACCTTGATATAGAATAAAATGAATTATTGCATCAATAATTGACTGTTGTAAAACTTAAAATGCATTCTTCAAATAATTTTTCATTTAAAATGGACATCGTATCGATAACTCGAATGATCTTCTATAATTAAGCATGGAATTAAAGTAATTATTTCGCCACAACAAGCGCAGTTGGAAAATAATTGCAAGTGCATCTAAAGACTTGATGCCATTGCCTCCCATCCAGTTATATTCCTGCCATGAATGATTTCCCTTCTACCATCATCACCAAGGGGAGGCAATCTTGACTCTTCATTAAAAGTTCTCCACAGGAAGTAAAAAAAAAAAAAGTAAACATTAAGAAAATAATTCTGGAAATCGTGGGAACAGCCCAATTACTACAGCACATGAACATCCGATAAGTCCAGATCGTATGGTAGTTATTTATATTAGCGGTTTTGTTTCGGTTTGGCGTAATAAATCTCCTTTGTTACTGCACAAGATTCGTTCGCCTCGGTGCAGGTTGTTTTAAGAAAGAAATTCGAATGTCCCAGATAAGAAACGCGATTCATTGTGTTTGAACAAAAGTAGTTGATGATTATGCAATTGAAATCACAGAAAAAAAATATATATATATTATAATCTAGCGGATGGTAACACTGTTTTGTGTCGACTACAAAGCGTGCTGTTTTTCACAGATACAAATTATTCATTAAGGGAGAAACGAGGAACTAATTACGCATATTAACAGCCTTGTTGGTCTTATGAATAAGCAATATCATTGTTTAGTAAGAAGCTTTATGACTAGAGATAATTATTTCCTTTAAAAAATCTCTCACACAAAATGCACTCGCACATAAATTGTTGCTCCTACTAACGTGACTGGACACATATTAATGCTTTATTAAAAGGTGAAGAACCAGGTTATTCCATACAGAACGTTTCTCCGAACCAAAGAAATTCAGCCTAGTCCTCCATTAGATTAATTTGTGAAACGTTATTGAAGACAATAATTCACACGACATTTCAGCACAATTGAAATATTTTCAACCATAAGTCAGCCCTATATGCCAGCGTTTCCTTATTTTCGTGAAAACAATACAGACAAGTTCCAATGAAGACAATCAATGAAGTGGCTGGATTTACTTTTAAAAGGTGGAAACCTCTCAAAAACAATGCCTATGCGTCATACATTTGACGTATCAGTACGTCATGCGTTTGGGCAAAGACGCGCATGATGTTCTGATACGTCAAAAAATTGACTGCTCTTACTTGCCCACAAAATTAAATATGCACCATGAGCAAAGAAATTTTCAAATAAATGTGTACCCAAACGGTTAAAAGTTATTCTGTATAAATGCTTATTACTCAGATTTGCTGAGGACGAAATTATTTTCATATCTAATGCACAAAATAAAAAAACCCCCAAAGAATACACAAATAAAATCTCTTTTAATGCAAACAATTTTTTGTGTTAAATATTAGAGTAATAAAATTCTTTTATTGTCTTCAATCTTAATTTTCATAAAAAGAATATCATTTGCAATAAACGATTTTTTTTAAATGTTTCGTAGCTTCAAGAAAGATTATAATCCAATATCAACGAATTTCAAAAACCACAAAAAATTAATTTTTTTTTCTAAAAGATATGAATAATTTTCAAAGAATGAATGATACAACATTTGATTCATTGTTTTGAGTGGCAACTCGCAGGGAAATAAATGATTGAAAATATTTATACTATCTTCTTGAGACAGTAATAAAAGTACTAAAGATAAATTAATCTTTATAATTATTCATAGTTTATAATAAAAAATTAACTATTTAATTAATATGCCCAAACTTTTCGTTAAAATTTATAATATTCGTGATCAAAAATCTAAACGTTTCGAGTTGATTCGCTTTCTAAAGAAATAATAATTTCACTTTCATTTTTATCGAGCACATAATTCTCAGAATTCTGCATTTGTTTAAAAGATAGATTCTATGTTGAAATGCGTTTTTTAAAGTTACGTAAGTTTTTTTTTTTCTTGTATACAAAGGGTAATCATTATAATGTTCGATTATTCACATTTCAGATCTCCGAATCAGAAAAAAACATATTTTTGGAATTATGCCTGTCTTTCTTTGAACTGGATTAAAAAACCTGCTTTAAGCCAGATGGTCGAAATTTCGTATATGGATTTAAAACTCAATTTTTCAATTTCTCGTTTTGAAAGAAAATACAGCAAGAAGAGCGCTTATTAGCTTTAGACACGTCAAAGAACATGACATGTATGAAGCTCGATAGATAAAACTCGGTGAACAGATTTAACATCTAATGGGCGGATTCTTTTCTAATTTTGAATTAAGTTTCTCACAGAGTTGAGAGCCTGTTCTTTCTCACTCGTGTAAACACGAAAATGAAATGACTCAGATAAATGAAAATTCGAAAAATGAAAAATCCCAAATTTTTGGTTTCAATAGGTCGAAAAAAAGGAGTTAAAAATACATATTTGATTTTCTGGTACTTGTGTATTAACTACGTGCCAGTGTCAAATGTCGCACACTAGATTCAAATCAAAGATCGATATTAACTAATGTTTGTGAGCGTCATGCAATTGATACACAAGTACCAGTTGTTGTTTTTTACTACACTGTGAAGCACAAAACTTTCAGTAACTGGGACTCTGAAAATAAAAACCTGAGCATTCGTACCATTCACGGATTTAACCAAGGATCACAATTTCATGCAGGGAGATAGGGATTATTAGAGAGCATGCCAGAAAGTTTTGGAGAGACTGCTCCTGTGGATATGAACCACGATCAGAACACTAGAGCCAGCATCTGATCTCTAAATAACATCAACATGCCATTGGAACAAATAAAATTTATTTGGACCGCGTCTTCCAATATCAGACTTCACATTTAATTAAAATAACAGATTGAATGAAGTTAAATTCGTACTCAAATCCTATTAAATTTCTTTTAATAAAATTTTTTTTTAAACAGGATAAAAGATTATTATTAAAGGCATCGAAGTATCATCAGAACATCAGACGTTTTAAAACTAAATAAAAATGCTATTTTAGAATTATAAGAACATGAAAAGTCTCCCTCTCTATTCCAAAAGCAATTATATATTTCAATCACAAATTTTATAAATAATAAAAAGCATCTATTTCGAACACGAGTGAAATTTTTAAAGAATAATCCAACCTTTGTTATCTCAACTCTGTTTTTAGTTTTTCAAGAGTAATGTGGACTTGTTCCAATTTCACCTATTCTTCAAAATCTGATTTATAAAAGATGATTAATAAAAAAAACCGCATGCATAAAAATATTGAAGAAATGTAATGTTTTTTTACGAAACAATATTAAAGAAAATAGAAAGTTTCATACCTATGATATGTAATGGTTTTTAATAAAAAAATAAACCTTACATTATAGTTTATATGCTTTGAAAGAAGAAAAAAAAATAGTACTGCCTTCTAAAAGAATAATAAAATTAAAAAGAAACTGGTAGATCGTCTTTGCTAAAATATGTTATCAATTTTATCATTTATCTACTCCTATTTCTTACTAGATTGTTTCATTGGGAATCCAAAATGGACGAAGCAGAATTTCAAAATTAATATCCTATTTCTGTATGTGTAGGAATAGAAAAGATGCATCGCTCCTTGTCTTTTCCAGAAAAATCCTAAATGCTAGCTCAACACAAATAAATTCACACGCGTAGCATGAAACCCTTTTAGCAATCGCATACGCCGGGATCTTTTATTCTCATAATGCCAAGGCCATTTCATTCAACAATCATTTATAAATTTTCGCCGATTATTCCTGCCCTAAAAAGGATGTCCTTCTTTAATCTGGTGCATTTCAGACGAGTGGACGAAAGAGCAAAGAAATGAGTCGATGAATGGCTTAAGTTCCACTAATCTGTGATAACATAACTTCAGAGGAAACTGTAAACAATGTTAAGAAAATATATGTAAAGTGTTTCTTCAACATTTTGTCAAATATCTAAAAATATTTATGACTAAACTAAATTCATAATTCTTCCTTTAAACTTTTTAAAACGTAAAGATAGAAGACTGTTTAACCCTTTGCACTCGGATGATTACTCAGAAAACGGTGCATCATTTTGGTATTTTATTTATTTTTTTAATTTTGATTGTTAAAAATGTCTACAGGGTTGTAAGAAGATGTAGTTTACTTTTTCGAGGAAATTCAACTTAAAACAAATATATATTTTTATTTTTCAGAGCACTAAGCAAGGTAAATATTAGGGAGAATATGCATCGAATTATTTTTCCGAGTGCAAAGGGTTAACATTCCATTTGAATGAATTGAAAGAAAGACATTTCGAGTTTGGTGCGATAGCACTGCGGTTTGCCCCATCTCGCAACTCGCATTTAATCACAACTTTTGGAAAGTATCGAAATAGACGTTCATACAACTGAACAACAAAATTTAATGGCGAAAGATTGTGAGAAATCATTCATTTAGCATTCACGGCTCAAATGATTACTTGAGTGAAATGAGAAACCTTCTCGATGCTCACATTTTTGGTGCTATCAGATCAGAAGTTCTTTCTGAAAAAAACGTGTTATTTTAATCCAGCTTAGAGGCAATGGCGAGATGCACTAATAATGTCTATGAAGGACTGAATATCATTTTAAACTCCACTCACTCGATGATAAATGTCTACCCCCTAAAACATTTTGACATTTGGAAAAAAAACTAAAGAAATAAAGGACTTGCACCTGAGAATGTATAATTGGTAGAATAGTAATGATTTTAAAACTGAAATGTTTTTGAATATTGTAATGAAACAAAATTTGAGTCTCAAACGAGCAACCTTCAATTGTTTTCATTTGAAAATATAAGGTTTCAGGGTCTTTATTTTGAACAAAATTTGCATTTATGTGAATGAAAATGTTTCAAAACTTTCTTTAAATTTTTTTTAATATTTTGAAAAAAAATATTTTTAGATATAACTGAAGCCAGTCGCCTTTACTTAACACCAATGAAAATGAACTGTAGTATTTTTAAATGAACTTTGAATAAATTTCTCCTGCTAAGTTCCGATGATGCAATAATCGGCTGCTGGTGCCGTTTCAAATTCGAAAAATAATTCCAGAATATCCGTTTCAAAATAAAGCAGTTTGCACAAGATACTCTAATGTCGCATTTCACAAAATTTAACTGTTTACAAAAACAACTTGTAGTATCTGCAATCGGAGTTATTTCAGTTTTATATAACACATTTTGTATACATTTGCGATTTCATTTCCGAAAGTAAATACAAAAGAAAAACATTATCAGGAAGTGATTTTTAAAAAATTTAAGCTGAGATATATTTGTGAAAATGCCGCAGCTTTTAAAATGCATAATTATATAAACATTATAAAATAATATTTGCATTTATATTGAGAAAGAATGGCTCAATCAAAAATTAAACTAGGGTAGATTTTTTTTTCCAAAATTAGATTCTTGATTAAATATGCACTTACTTTTTTCCTAATTTCATGTATTTATAAATAGTTTACCATCACAATTAAAATTTTATCTAAAAAATATTATAAAAAAAAAGGATCTGCCGCGAAAAATTACATATGTTCGTCGTATTCAAAATGCACTTACCTTTTATAATATTGGCTGTATCACGTATTAATCCCGCGTTATGCAACAAGTGGTTGTCGAATGCTGAGTACCGATGCTGTGAAACACTGCAGGTTTTGACTGAAATTCACTTAATGAATCAGTCAGTGTTTGACACACCTCGATCCAAAACAAGTAAAGGCACCGCGCAGTTGATGACAAAAAAACTGATTCACTGTTTTGCGATTCATTTGCACACTTTTTGACTTCTCGATACCGTCGTCATGGAGACACGGATAAGCGGCAGCTCTTAAATCAAACAACAAAAGTATACTCTGCTGTCAAAAGAAAGAAAACTGAAGAGACCTGCCTCACGGAAGCACACTCGATGTTGGCGTGTCTTTCTTCTTCCGAATACAGGTGACTTCGCCACGCTCCGTTCTCAGGTGGTCAATGATAGGGTTACAGCAGCACGGCGAG
>JAPMOR010081154.1:0-13492 GCA_026543865.1 Argiope aurantia | reverse complement strand
ATGAAACGATTTCTCATGAGTATTGTGATTGTACGTTCTATTTGGAGAGGAGAAAATTTTTAATTTCTGGTAAAAAGGATTTCTCTTTAACGCTTTCTTCTGAATAATTAATCCAGATCGGAATGTAACGCTTGGTCAGATGTACAAAACTATCTTTCAGGATTATCTGATATAAAATGTTCTTTTTTCAAAAATAATTAATTTTTATAACTAGAAATTTTGAACTCTGAAAATATATTATAAATACAAAACTCGGCAGTGTTAATCAGTGCTTTCGCATTCAAATGGGGAATATATGAAAGAATTCAATAAATAATTTCCTAAAAAATTATTGAAATACACTAGACTTTTCACCATTAATAACTAATTTTATACAACTTTAATTTTTTTTCCAATACTAACAATTTAAAGAAACAAGTTTTTAAAAACCTTAATTTGTAAATTTCATAAACTTTACCTTTGTATGAAAATTATAGAGATGGCGAAGAATATTTTCACTTCTATCTCTAATAATTCTGAATTTGATGAGAATTAACATTCAACCTTAAAGTCTTTAGCATTAAAATTTCCATTTTGAAATTCAAATATAGAGATAAAGAAGAATGATTGAGTTCTTTCCAAATTTTATGCGTTGATAGGGAAATATTTGACACGAAGTTAGATATTTTCTTTTATATGGTTTGTGATATAAAGTAATAAACAGTAGTATGGGAACTAAGTTTATTCATATCTGTAGAATTCATTGAGATGTTTGCGAAGCTGAGAAGTATTAATATGGAGTTATTCGATCTGTTTCTTCAATTTTTTAACAAGTATAAAACATTTTTGTTATCAATAACTTTCTCATACCAATAGTATAGGATTATTTCAGTTGAAATCTTAAGACTTCTGAATCACCAAAGGGTCTTCATTATTTAAGTGAATAATTTGGATGAGAGATATTAAATTTATTTGTCTCGAAACAATTTCATTATTACAATAGCCTAGCGGTATCTCTGATTCTAATCTGATGCTTGAAAGTTCGATCCAAGCTTTTGATGATAAAACAAGTCCCGCGTCTTTTTCTATGAAGCAGCGAAAGCTTTTTTTTAATAATAAATGATTATTTGTATTCCAGATTAAAATAATTCTTTTAAAATAATTTCCAGAAAATGCAAATTTTAATTTTTGAAATATGTAGCTATTATTTAAATAATTTTTAAATATTCAGTTGATAAGATTACTTATTATTTTTAAAATGGGCGTAAGGAAAAGGAAATCTTTTCTTACCATGCGACCGTTCTTTCGGCGTCAATGTAAGAAACTCTAATTTATTTTGTGCAAAACTATATTAAGTGTTTTAATAACATCTGAAATCGTTTTCAAAATGACTGATTTTTTTTCTTCTATAGCATAAAAGAAATCAAAAATTCTTTACATATATTTTATAGGAACATTATTATTTAGTACTGTAAAAAGAGAAATGAAAGTTTTTCTTAAGAAATTTTATATAACTATTCTTTAAATTCAAGAGGTGTTATAGTGATATCCATTGTATAAATTAATGTGGTTGTTATAGAAAGCAAGGTTTGAAAGGATGGGAAAAATTAAATATATTCAAAATCTAGTTTTCTTTTAAATGAAAATTTATGAGCTGATGTTAGAAATATCTAGATTTGATTCCCTATTGAGAATTATATATTTCAATGGTTGCTCCTTAATTTTGAAGAAAATGGTTTTTTAACTTTTCGTCGGTGAATTATATCACTTGCTTTTTAGTGTATTTGTTTGCTGAGTGTATAAGCAGCGATTGTTTGCGGCTAATAGTAACTTCTTTAGAAAGGATTTCTCATTAAAGACTTTTCTTTCGCCACAAAGCCAGACAAGAAGTTTAAAACCAGCTCGTTTGATGTATGACACTATGTTGTACTATACTCAACATGGACCGTAGCTAAAAAAACTAAAGTCTAAAAATTTGGAATATGGGGTTTTTAAAATGTATTAGAAGCAAAAAAATTCAGAAGCATTAGGTTCAGCATTAACATTAAAATTCAAAAGTTAAAATTGAAGTCAATAATTAATTAAAAAATAGATCAAACACGCAGCACTTGCACCAAAACAATAAATATATTACAATCTTAAATTTATTTTTCGGCACAATTCGGACAAATGAAAGAAAAAAAAATTGAAATATTAATTTTTTTAGATTCCGGAATCTCTCTTTTGCACGAAAAATACAAAGCGAGTAAATATAATTGCCCTTTGTGTGTAATTCATACCGATTAATTTTTCACCAAGGTATTACACAAATATATAGTTTTACAGCACTAAAACTTGATTTTTGAAATACAGATATAAAAAATGTAGATTGCTGGATTTTTAAAAGGTTTTTGATAGAAAAAAAGACCTATATGACATAAAAATTTATATCTCTTTTACTTGGAATCTAGTAGAAAAAACTTAATATTAGTATGGATAATAAATTTTTATTTCTGTGCAAAATATATAGGAAAATTTTTTATTAACTGAATTATAAAAAGAAAAAGAAATGAATTTGGTTTTTACTTCAGTTTTTAAACCTAAATAATTACTTTCTAACATCATTGACTCTCTCATGCAAATAAAAATATTCCTCCGTATGAAACGCCAAAACTTCTCAATGCCAAAGGACAATTAATATCCTTACTTTTTACACGAACAAATTGGATAAGAAATATTGAATGTAAGTTTTTTGTATTTTATTTCAAATGGAGCTAAGTATGCTTTGTCATGACATCCATTAATAATTACAGAGATTCCAAATACTATTGAATGACGGAAAGTAAATGTGAGCCGTTAGTACATATAGTTTAAATTTTGTTCTCTTACTAAATCTGTAATTTTTTTTATATTGGCAACGTATTTAATCAGATTCAGATTATCAAAACTGCCATTATCTGGGAATTTTTGTGCGTAATTTTTAAGATTTTTAGTAACTTTAAGTTAATTCAATTTTGTGACTTTAATGTATTTACAAATCCCAAGTATTGCAAAATATTAATCATAAATAAAATAAATTATTTGAAAATATTATTATTAAGAAAGTTTATTTTCCTTTTCTTTAATTCTTCTTGAAAATCATTGAGATCCGGTTTTTGCATTTTGTTCATGCTGATGATGAGAAAATTTCTCTCGAATGTCGTAACCGAACTACTTTTATTTCTCTGAAGCATGGAAAGTTTTTAATTTTCTTTACCAAGGATTTCTTATCATTGCTGCCTCATTTGAAATAAATGCAGATCGAAAGTTCATTATAACCACGTCGGACTTATGACACTATCTTGTATAATTTACCAACATAAAAGGTACGTATGTCTCAAAAAAATAACCTTAATTTAAAAATTGGAACTTTTGAACTATTTAAATATATTATAAGTGCAAAACTCAGCAATGTTAAAAGGCTCTTCAGCATTAAAAAAGGAAAATAATTTCAGATGAAAGTGATCAAGGTGCGCCACTCTCAAACACGACACTGAATTTTCTGCAATTCTAATTCCTTTTTTGTACAATAACAACAATCAATTTTTAAAAATTCTAATTTCTAGAAACTCTTCTTACTACGAAACTTATAGAGATAGCAAAGAATTATATCTGTTTTATCTGTAAAACTAGCTTAATTAGGTTTTCTTTCCGAAATACACAGGCGGAAAAAAAATCCCAACAACAAGAAAGATTTGTGTTAGATAATCAAAATTTTGTAGGCATGTTTATACATCTGGAAGATGACATCGACTCAAATTTCACATTTCGGTCAGAAGTGTGGGGCTAGTAGCGCCATTTAGAATTTGCATATGAGGTTTGATTTAAATGCATTCTGGAAAGTTTGTGAGCGTTATTTATCTTTAAAATTTGACGTATTGAGTTGATGGTGTCCAAGAATGTCTTTAAGAAAGCGAAGAAGCCACTACAAGTTGCTCACCAAATTTGAACGAGGTCGTGTAACAGGGCTACAAGAAGGTGGATTTTCTTTCCGCGATATTGCAGAAAGACTTGGCCGGAATGTACACACTGTGCAAGATTGTTGGCAGCAGTAGCCAAAGGATGCTACTGCCTCAAGAAGACCGGGTTCCAGGCGACCACGCGGAACTACTGAGAGGGAAGACTGCAGTGTTCGGGGAACGGCTGTGGCGCATCGTACTACGTCTGCGGCAGAAATTCGAACTGCAGTTTGTTCCACAGTGACACAACAAACCGTTTGAAATCGATTACTTCAAAGTTGGCTCTGTGCCATACACCCTATAGCGTGCATTTCTCTGACTCCAAACCATTGCAATTCGCGACGCCAGTTTTGCCAAGCCAGAGCTCATTGGAAGAAGGAGTGGAGATTTTTTGTGTTTTCTGATGAACGCAGTTTGTGCATTGGTGCCAATGATGGCCGCGTGTTGGTCAGAAGGAGGCCAGGGGAACTCCTGCAAACACACGTTCTGTTGCCTAGACACACTGGACCTACACTTGGAGTTATGCTCTATGGAGCAATTTCCTATGACAGCAGGAGCACGTTCATGGTTATAACAAACACACTGACTGAAAGTCTATATGCCAGTATGATAATTCATCCTGTAGCACTGCCAATCATGAACAGCATTCAAGTGAGACAGGATAACGCTCGCCATCATATCGCTGTTGTAACGTAACATGTTACATATTACGACAGAGTCGACATATTACCTTGGCCTCCGAGATAATCAGATCAGTATCCAATTGACATGTATGGGATGTCATTTGACGACCACACCAGCATCATCCACAGCCAGTACTTACCGTCCCAGTATTGACAGAACAAGTACAACAAGCATGAATCGCCATACCACAAAGAGACATTCGACACCTGCATGACAGAATGCATGCACGTTTGCCAGCTTGCATTCAAAATTCTGGCTATTAATTTAACACGACTATTAATTTAACAACATCTTACATTTAAATTGAATTTTCTCGAGCATAATTTAACCTGTGATCTTGAAAATTTAATCAATTAAACATGTTAACTAGACAAATACCTTGTCCAAGTTTAAATACTCTACAATAATTTTTTCTTCGTGTTCCGAGTTTTTTTCCGTCAGTGGATTTAACCGATCTATGATTTTTAACATTAAAAATAAAATTTATTTAGACATACAGAATTAACGGTTAATGTATATCGAATTTTTAAAAAAGAATAATTTGATGGCATTTTTTTTTGTAAGCTTCTAATCAGCAATTAATATTAGAATGGAAACTAAATTTTACAATAATTTAAAACATACTGAGATATTTGCTTACCTGTGTAGTAGTAATATAAAATAATATGTTTTATTTTTTCGATATTTTAACTCGAATAAAATATTGTTGATACGAATTAACTTCTGATGTAACAAATTATAAAATTACTTCAGTTGAATCATAAAATCTCAATGACCAATTATCTGGCTTTACGTTTTACGGGAACAATGAGGATGAATAATAATAAATATTTTTGAAACGAAACATGTGCTATCTGAGCATAGTCGGGAGTGTCGTTGCCTCTAACTTGATAACCAAAGGTTCGATACCTACTTCTGCTAATAAAATTGCTCATGAATGCTGTTTTTGTATTAGAGTTGTTTTCTGAAGTATGGGATGTTTATAATTTTCTTTAGAAAACATTTCTCGTCAAAGCTCTCTCTTTTGTGATAACTGCAGATAGAAAAATTCAACATTTTTTTCTTCTTATGTATGACGTTATCCACTTTCAAAGAAATTAATTTAATTTAAAACTTGGAATTGTTGAGCTCTTTAAATATATTATAAAAAGTAAACTCTGAAGTGTAATGTGGAGCTTCGCATTAAAAGGGGGAAGATATGAATCAAGTTTATAAATAATTTCTGATAAAAATGGTCAGTCCAAACTACTCTGAAATTCAATAACTAATTTTTCGCAATTCTAATTTCCATCTTTGCCACAATAAGAATATACCAAACAACCAATTTTTTAAAATCTTAATTTGTTAGCTTCTTGAAATTCTTCTTGCTGCGAAATTTTTTTTAGTGTACAAAGCAAAACATCTGGCTTATCTATAAACCATGATCAGTTAGCTTTTTTCTGAAATATTGCACAGACATATAAATTTTAGCATTAAAAATAATTTTTTATAAATAATAATAAAATACAATACCAATTCATTTCAAACTCAATGACCAGTTCATTTCAAACAAATTTTGATAAAAAAATATGATCGTTTCTTTTTCTTGCAAGCTTCTAAACAGCATTTAATATTAATATGTAAACTAAGTTTGCCCATATTTTAATATACATTTGCTCAGCTGAATAGTAAGAAAATGAAATAATTTGTTTTGTTTCTTCAATTTTTAAATAAGAAAAAAAAATCCACAGTTTTGATAGGAATTAATTTCTCATTCAGCTACTTATAGGATTCCTTTTATTAAAACTTGAACTCATCTCAATGACCAAATGGTAGATACTTGAATTCATTATTTTTCTGAGCAATTTGGATGAGAAATATGAAATATGAAATATAAATATTTTTTTGCAACAAAGCATGCGGATAGTGCGCTTAGTTGAAAGCATCAAAGCTTCTAGCCTAATAGAGAATGGTACGATTCCTGCTGCTGCTGATAAAATTGCTCGTGCGTGCTGTGATTGTATGACATATGCCATCTGAAGTACGGGAAGTTTTTTTTTTTTTCTTCAGAAGAGATTTCTCAAAAATTGATCTTCTTTCCTCTTTAAATATATTATAAATACATAATTCATTAGTGTTCAGTTCCGATTCCGCATTAAAATGGGAAAAAAATGAATGAAGAATCTAAATAACAAACGTGATACAGAAACACCAATCTCAAACAGAATAACAAATTTTTTTTTGCAATTCTAAATTTTTAAATCTTAATTTGTGAACTTCTTGAAATTCATCTTACTTTTTCTGAAATTATTGCTGAATTGTGTTATTTTAAGAAATATTATCCAGAATTATGATTTTTAATTAAATTTTTATGAAAATATCAATATAACTGTCTATTTCTCGATAAATTAAAAAAAATCCTTTGATCGATTTTTTTCTTATAAGCAATTAAACAGCAGTAAATATTAGAATGGAAACTATGTTTGTCCACATTTGTAAATACATATGCTTAGCTGAATGGACAGTAAGAAAATGAAACTACCAGTTTGATTTTTTTTCAGTGTTTTAACAGGAAAAAACGATTTTCGGTACGAATTAATTTATCTTGTTAGTAATTCTAGGATTCATCCGCATGAAAATTATAGTCATCTCAAGGTTTAGTTTAGTTATATTAACGCCCCATTTTAAAGCAACACTATGGTTACTGTAGGATGGACTTCGTAATTATAAGCCGCTGGCAGATAAGGACAAAACCTGAGGTGGTACCCCCTTCTGAATATCTCCACCCCACAGCAGTCAGAAAACACTTAATCCGAACATATTTAACGTACTCCATATCCGTTTACCTGATGCTTCCCCGGCGGAATCTGATTTCGAACCTGAAACTCACCGATTCCGAAGTCGAGACCTTACCACCAGGACACAACGGCCATATCGGAATACTGAAAAAAGACAATTATTTGAATTTTGATTTACATGACAATGCGAATGAGGAGTATCAAATGTTTTGAACAGAAGCAAGTGAATTATAAGCTTAGTTGGCATTATCTTTGGTTCTGGACTGGTAAAAAAATCTTCGAACCCTGCTGAAGATGAGAAAATTTCCCACGAGTGCTGTGATTGTATGAAAGATCTATTTCGAAACAGGGAATGCTTTTAATTTTTGTTAAAAAATTTTCATCCATGTTTTCTTTTTTGTAATAACTGCAGATCGGAAGTTCAACATACCCTCTTCGGAGGTACAACACTATCTTTTATAATTCTCCAAAACAAAAGGCACATTTCTCAAAAAAAAATCATAATTTAATTCTCTTTAAATATATTAAAAGTACAAAACTCAGCAAAGGTAAGCTGCGCTTTCGAATTAAAATGTAGAATACATGAAGGCAGTCATTAAGTAATTTCCTGTAAAAGTGGTGAATCCAAACCACTCTCACACACAATAACTAATTTTCTGCAATTTTAATTTCAGTCTCCCCCTCAATAAAAACAATCGAAACTACCGATTCTCTAAATTTTAATTTGCCAACATCTTAAACTCGCCTTGCTACGAAATTAATTGAGAGAATAAGCAACACCAGATGTATGATACGTATTTCATGTTGAATTAGATTTTTCTCAGAAATATAACACAATTTGATGACATTTGATATTAAAAGTAAATAATTTAAACAAATATCGAAATGATATATTACGGTTCATTTCTCGCGGAAAAATATTTGATCGATTTTTTCCCTGTAAGCTGCATAACGGGAGATAATATTAGAATGGAAACTGTTTTCCATAAAATAAATTTGTCCAGATGAATAGCAAAAAAATGTAATAATTAGTTTTGTTTTTTGAATGTTTGAACGCGAATAAATCATTTTTGATGCGAATTTATTTCTCGTGCAACTGATTCTAGTATTCATCCACTAGAAGCGTAAAATAACCTCAAGGACAAAAATTTAATAAGCTGACTTCATGATTTAGTTGAACAATTTGAATGAGATATATTAAATATTTTTGTATCGAAATATGTGAATTATTTCTGTAGTTCGAAGCATTCTATCTTCATAAATAAAGGTTCTATCCCTGCTGATGATGAAAAAATTGCTCATGATTGTTGAGATTGAATGACAGACACATACTGAAAAAGGCGATGTTTTTAATCTGCTTTAGAAATGATTTCTCGTCAATGCTTTTTCTTACTTAATAAATGCAGATCAGAAGTTCGACATATACTTGTTGAAAACATGGCACTAACTTGTATAATTCTCCAATATAAAATGTTCTTTTTTCAAATAAAACTGATTTAATTTAAAAATTGGAAATTTCGGACTGCTTTAATATATTATAAATACAAAACTCAGCCGCGTTTAATTATGTTTTTACATTAAAATGGGCAAGATATGAATGAAGGAAGAAAAGAATCGTAAGAAAAGAATTTTCGAATCTTTAATTAAAGAAGAATCTTAAAATCGTAAGAAGAAAAGAAAAGAATCGAAAATTAAATCTTAGAAGATTTAATTTTAGATCTTCAGCTTAATATCTTAACTTGTTGAAACTCATCTTACTATAAAATTTATAGACAGAGAAAATAACAACACTTTTTTTTATCAGCAATTATTATTAAATTAGATTTTTTATTTGAAATAATACACAGATTTATAATTTTTACCATTAATAGAAAATATTTTTATTCAAATATAAAAATACAATTTAACCGTTCATTTATAGCAAATATTGGAGAAAAAAAAATATTTGACTTTTTTTTCATTCTTGCAAGCTACTAAACAGAAATTAATTATAGAATAGAGCTATAATTATAGAATAGAGTTTTTCATTGCTTTAAATAAAGAATTGAGTTGATGATATTGTAATCTTAAAAACATTGATCCAAATCTTTATATCTTGTTAGTATTGAATGCTATTTAAGGAGAATTTTGATTTGTTACGAAGAGTGCATCCAAGATTTCCATGAACGATGAAGTAAAATGTAATTTTAAGTGGTGAGAATCTAAAAAAAAATGTATATAAATATGGAAAACGGAAATATAATTTCACGTCTTGTCATCGTCTGATTCTCGGATTGGTAGTTAAGGTGTTTTTCTTGGAGGCAAGGACCTCAGTTCGAATCGTGCTAATGATGAGAAACTCTTCATGAAATATCTGATTGCCTTTATCGGGTTTATCTGAAGTACGATTTTTCTTCGTTGATCATGTTCAACTTTTGAACCTGGTTCACGTAATCATCATCTTAAATTTTTTTCTTTGATTTTAAGAATGATTTCATGTTGCTTTGATGTGAAAAAAATTATTATTTGCATAAAAATTCTTGTAAGAAAGAAAGAACTTGACCAAAAATAAAGGCTGTTGAATAAGTATTTGTTTTTAATTTACCGGAGATTGCGAAACGTTGATAGAGATTCCAATATAGGAAAGAAAAATTGTATCTCGTAGTTCCATATTACTGCTCAGATACGAATAAAACCCTCTGATGATGAGAAAATATTCCACAAACTTCATGATTTCTTCCAAACAGACAACGGCAGTCTAGAAATCGATACTTATACAATTTATTTTAAGCTACAAATAATAGAAATATAAAAATTACTCACTATCTATCTCACTATCTCAACCTAAAAGAACAATTTAAAAATTCTTAATAGCGATATCTGACAAAGATCTATTAAAATTAACGAATATTCACTCATTCATACTAGAATAACATTCGTTTTCACTTGAATTTCAGTTCTAGGAATAGCTTCCTTAATATTCCCGTTGAACTAAAAACATGCATTTAAATTTCTGTGGATTTTCCGATGGACGTGAAAGGATTACAAGCATTTGAATCTGGTGCCTTATTTGCATATAAAGTCAACAATAGACTTATATAAACGCATTAAGTCCTTACAAGTAATTCAAAAAACATCAAAAGATTTTTTTAACTATATTAATGAAAGATTGATTTTTCCACTTAATATCTCGTAAATATCTTGCGTAAATATCTCGATATATGAAACTACAACTGCCAATCTGATATTTCTGATGATATGAAGGAAATAACTATTATTCTGTACTTAATGTGCACGTGAAAGAGAAATAAAAATTTGCTTTCAAAGCAAATATTCGAGATAAAATAATGTTTTAGAGGAAATAGCCCTCGGAGTGAATATCTTTGTAAGTACCACATTAGCAAGGACGTTAACAAGATTTGATTCGCAGACAGAAAAACTGAGTGATCACCAAAACCTCTTATACATCTTCCTCGGGAGAAACTGAAATAATAATTTTTATTTCGTTGAATATGTTCTGTCTTGATAGTGCAGTGGTTTTGATTTCTGCTTTAAAATTGACGGCCATCGGTTCGTTTCACGCTAATGACGAGAATATATATCTGAATTTCGTGTTTTCTTGTATGGTCTTCTCTAAAGTGTCGAAATTTTGTTATCTAGGCAAAAGGGTATCTAGGTAAATCACCTTTCAACTGATAAAAACACATTTTTTTTATAATTTTTATATGCGTAAACCTTTACGGATTCAACAATGAGAATTATGATTCAATTGATTTTAAACAGTCAGAATGTGTAATTGTTACATCCTCTCTGATCTACTGAAAAAAAAATATTTTTATTCTTTTCGAATAATTTATTCTATATAGAGGAATAAGTATCCTCCGAAATTTGATGGGGGGGATGGGAGAAATTTGATGGGGAAAACTATTGGGAGATCTGCGATCACTTTGTTTTCTCTGTGTCATTGAATGTTGTAATTCATGTAATGTATTTATTTTTCGTACCATTTTATTTTATTGAAAATAGTTCTTGACTTTCATTAGATAATTGTCAGTAACAAAGAGGCTTATTAAATGGATTAATACGGAAGTAAACAGGTATTTAAATATCACATTCGTGTTATTTTATACTAGACCGCGGGTTTTATTCCTTAAATATTGATCACAGACATATACGTAAATTACAAAGTTACCTTATACTTTTAAAAAAATGACATAAAATCTTCCTCCACAGAAGCTTCAAAATATTTTTGCAACAGCAGATGTGTGTTCCATAGTGTACTAGTAAATGTATATGTCCTGCATATGACAGACAGCGGTTCGTTCAGTGCTGATGAGAAATTAGTTACAAGATTCGTGATTACTTAATTTCTTCTCTAAAGCGTTAACATTTTGTATCATTATCTAGAAAATATCATATAATTGCCTAGGATATCCAGGAATCAGATTACAAATGAGAAAAAGGCTTTCTGTATGCGATACATCTTGCGTTACTTTAATTTTAAACATTCTGTGGTACTGAGAACTAGTTTTCAGCTTCAGACATTTGCAAGATGGGCGGTTCCTCTACATTATTCTTTAAAGACATCTTTATAAATGCCTCTTTGGCTTTAAATGCCTCTTTGACGTAAATCTACATTTCTAATCAAAGGATCACATACTAAATTTCATTCATTTAAATCATAAATAGGCATTTTCGAACAGCAGCATTTACACACTTGTGACAGTGGAGACAAAGAGGTGCCTAACACCTTGACGGAATTAGTTTTAAATATGATTGGTTTCTACAATTGTAGAGGTTAAATCTTGAAGCGTATTTTTTCCGTAGATATAATTTAAATATATTTTCAGACAGTCTGATGGGAAAAACGTTTTAGAATGGATTTCGTTCAGAATTAGACAGAAATTTGCAGATTTGGAATGAATTTTTCAGAAATTGTTTTTCTGGACTCAGAGGGAGAAATATTCTTTACTTTCTCTGCGTTTACGAGAAAGTGAAGAATGTTGGGTTGCAATCATAGTCGCTTGTTATCAATGAATGCATAAGGATTTTTTTCATCTTTAGGCTCATTACTAACTGATGATCAACCGCATCTAGAGAGAATAATGTATATTCGGTTACATTTAATTGTTTAATTTTTCGGGATTTTTTTCTGTTCCATTTTTATTATTTGTTAATATGAGTTGAAGTTGTCTCTAAAATTCTGAAATATTTTAAATTTTTATTATGTGCTGCAGATAAACATGCTTATATATTGAAAAAAAAGTATTATAATGACTATTTAGATGAAATACAGTAACTGCTTAAAATTAGGAACAGACTGTTGTATAATAGTCAAATATCAACACACTTTTGTTTCCTCCATGGTCCTCGAAGAAAAATTATGTTTAAAAATTACTGATTACTACGCACTTTAAATAATAACAGAATAGATATCTTCCTTTTAAGAATAAAATACCCAACAACATCATTATGCTGACTTTGAAATGCTATACGGCATTTTGCATTTATTAGAACATCGGTGAGATATTGTACAATGTAAAGTAAGTTGCTCTGCTTTATCTATAAAATGCTACAGGTGTTTCTGGGAAATGGAGGAAAGGCAAGCCCATTCCGAAATATATTAATATTTCACGGGATGAACGCACACATCCTACTCATGAAGAAATCAAATATTCCTGATATCTTTCATATTAAGAACTGCTTCAAAAGCCATAAAAAATCCACCGTGAAGTTGCTGCTTACGATTGCGTTTAAAGACGAAACGAAAATACCTCTATAATCGTATTTTTAGAAACCGAACTCTTATTTGAAACTGTATGAATGCTTTTAAACAAGATGCATGTAGTATGTGGTGTTTTGGTAGGGATGGCTGCTCCAAGTGTGGGGAGCAGAGGTTTGTTTCAGACTGATGATGAGAAGTCTCTTATGAGTTGTGTGATAATTTGCAGCCTTAAAAATTTAGTTTTCATAAGATATTTTTATTGAACTTAAGAAATAACACGTGCTATTCTCAAAAGCACAAATTACATATTTTTGCTTGATTTGAAATAATTATTATTCTGTTACTGCCTTTCAACACGATACCTTTTCCAC
>JAPMOR010081150.1:0-11801 GCA_026543865.1 Argiope aurantia | reverse complement strand
CAAAAAAAATGCAAGGCAAAGCAGAACCTTTCAAAGTCGAAGTGGGCTTTTTTTTTTTAAATTTTTTATTTATTTATTTCCCATCCTGAACAAAAGATCTGTTATATTAATTTTGGTGAATTCTGCTCTCATTATGTATGCTACTCTTTAACAGATTTCTATCTTTTAACATCTTTTAAAATGGAGTATATATATATATATATATATATCAATTCGAGTTATTGCAGCTAACTATTTATTTTTTAATTTATTTGGAAAGAATGAATTAGAATTCTAACTATCTTGAAATGAATTTATAATAAATAGCATTCATCTGATATAATAATTATTAAATAAGTAAAATCACATGAAATAAAATGGTAATACTTTATTAAAATTTTCCTTTATCATGCAGCATTATAGAATATTTTTTCAATCGTAACTTTTCAATATATATAATTTTGAAGTCTGCATATTGCTACAGTAATATTGCTATTTTGTTTTGTATGAGAGCAGTAATATTTTAAAATTAATTAATAATTAAATTACTTTGCCCAGAATGCATCAGAATCTCAGACTGAATTAAATAATTGATTCCATTAAAGTTCATATGTTAAAGCCAATAACCATTTATTTTGAAATTGAAAATAATTTTATTTATTCTAAAATATATAATTAATATTTTAAGTGATAAATTAAACTATCCATTTTCATAAAATTAGAAAAAGAAAAATTCTTAATTCTTGGTATTAAAATAAAAAGGTGGTAAAACTTAAAAGCTAAATAAAATAAATAATGAAATAACTTAAATTAAATATTAATTTATCCATTAAATATAAGTAATTATTATTTCAATTACAATTTTCATCAGCTAAAATTCAAAGAAGAATCATCAGAAACACTAGTGAAATACCTATTTTTAATTCTAACATTCACATTAAAAAAATTGGTAAAATTAAAAGAAATAATTTAGTATTAATGTATTAATATCTGTAAATCTAAAAAAAAAAAAAAAAAAAAAAACTTTACTAATTTTATTCCAAAATTTATTTAATTCCTATGAATTTCACAGAAAATTAAATTTCTAAGAACTTTCCATCATTTAAGTTCTTTTTATAAAATATAAAATTATATATTTCTACTATACATTAAAAGGCAAATTTTATGATAATATAGTTTTTATAGCAATAAAAAAAATTACTTGAGTATTTCCCAATTCCTCAATTGAAATGTTGTTCCCCCCCCCCCCTTAGATTAGAAATTGCAATAAAATTGAACATTTAAAATATTTTTTCAAAGCATTATTGTCTTTATTATAATTTTCTTTTGAAATATGTATTTTCTCTAATGCTAGCATATGACCTCCTCTATATATAAGATATAAGAATTTTAAAAAATCATTTGAAATATTTAATGAGGCAATAAATGTAATAAAGACAAATCATGTCTATCCAAACTTATTTTATATACATCTTAAATTAATAAAATTGCATAGAAATCGTCATGTTTATTGATTTAATAATTTTTTTTTCCATTCTAGTATCAAAAAATTAATCCAATCAAGTGAATTGTTAATACAATGATACAACAATATCTTCATATTTCTAAACTATCATGATGTAATTTTCACTTAAAAAATAAGCATGAAATATAGCCTACTCCTCTCCCTATCTGTATGCAAAGATGAATTTATATTTCTTATTTTTCATGAATGTTATTTTTCTAAATAATACTAACATTTCACAAAAATTTTCTTTGTATGTATCCATATTAAATTGAATACTTTTATCTGTATCACAGATTTTATAAACAATCATATTTGCATAGTATTCAGTAATAAAAATATTTTTTTAATTTTCATTTTTTAAGTACTTTCAAAGGAATTTATATGGAAACTAGATACAAATATTCAATTTATGATCAAAAAACATATAAACTGTACACATTTAACATAAACAATTTAGAAAATTTCACATTTCCTTCAAATAAGTAACAGTACATTTGGTTACATCAGAAAATTGAAAATACTTATGCTGCCTTTGTTTTTTTATAATTTTTTTAGAAAATATAAGACCAGTTTTATGTTTTATTAATGTTAATTTAAAATCAAGCATAATTTGTAAGAGAGTTAAGAATATTACATTTATAATGTATATGTCCATATATTTATTAAATACAAAATATTACAGTATTCACTTCAAAAAATACAAAGATTAACTTCATAATAATTATAACCGTATCAAAAAAAATATATCTAAAAAGAAAGAAAAATAATATATATATATATATATATATTTTAGTCTTGAGATGGCAATTGCCAATATGTGTTGGCATAGTTTAAAGCCGAATTCTTGAAAAATAGTACCAAAAAATCTAATGGTTTGATCCCTTTATTTTTAATAATTACTATAAAAAATAATATTAGAAAAAAAGAAACATGGGCAATTTTAATTATTCTAAGAACATAATTTTATCAAAGATAATGGCAATAAAAGATAAAAAATAAATTTTGGAGTAAAAATAGATTTTAAAAAATTGATTCCATACATTTAATGCCTTACACAGAAATCATATAAGTAGTAGCATAATTAATTCATCTAATTATATAATTAGATATTAATTATATACTTAACTACACTCATAACTATATTTTTAGTAATTATATTTTTTACTAGATAATTTTTTTAAAAAAAATTTCAAATCATGATCAAGATAAAAATTTCAAGTTTACATGAACATATAAATTTTCTCACCAACAGTATATTTATATTTCCTTAAATTATAAAGTAACACTTATAAATTATATGTATATTTACAAAAATAACATTTGAGTGTTAACCACATGCTAGTTATATTTTGTCAAATGTGTCATAGTTCTGCAAGTACTAATTAGATGTCAAACATACTATGTTAGTCATAGTTAAATTTAATTTTATTTGTCAACTACATGCAATCAAGCCTTAAGTTTACTGAAGGAATACAATTAAATTAAGAATTTACAATGGCATTCAATTATTATGCAAATATCACAAAAATTATGCTATTCCCTTAGCTGATGTTTTATAAATCATTAAAAAATTCACTATGTTAAAAAAGAGTGATTTTCTTAATGTATAATATTTAAATAAGGAACATTTATAATTAAATTAGATCTCTACAAAAGACAAATTTAAAGACAATTTTTATAAACATACACACCTATCATTATATTTCTGAATGAACTCAATATTATTACTAGGCAGGAAAAATATATCAATATTAATATCAAAGTTCAAACACTACTAAAATGAATAAACTCAAGAAGAAATAAAGAGACTGAAATAAAATTACAAAGAAACTTTATTTACAAAAAAATATAATTTCCCGTACTTAATATAAGCACTGACATAATATCAGCTGCCTCATGTTAAAACATATACACATGGAATCATAATTAGTATCAAAATTTGATATTAACAAGAACAGATTAGATGAGTTTATAGTTCATAGCACAAATACATTTCTATTTTCCAAATCCAAACCATTTCTTAAGTTTGCTACCAAAACCAGGTTTCTCTACAGTTATTGGCACAACTCTTTCATTACTCGGAAGTTCTTCTACAGTCTTTTTGGGTGCTTCAATGGTGAGAATTCCATTTGGACTAAGCGACGATTTCACATTATCAGCTTCCGTACCTTCCGGCAGCATGTACCGCCGCGTGAATTCTCTTGAAACAAATCCATGCTCATCAGTCTTTTCTTCATGTTTAGCGTGGATGACAACACTGTCGTCTTTAATTTTCACCTCAATTTCCTCTGGCTTGAAGTGACTGACATTGACCATCACTTTGTACAAGTCAGGATCGTTCTTCACTTCAGACAAGTACGACGAATCGATGTCAAGCCCCGGCTGCACTAATCCGTGGTATAACGTGGGTGGTAGAAAATCACTGTCATAAGATCTTAGTCCAAAAAATGGATCAAAAACTCGGGATGGATACTCCCATGGATCCCACCAACTTCGGGATATCCAAGGTAGCAAAGCCATTTCGAATCAGATGTAAACAAACGTTTGCTCCAAATGTAAACAAAGCAACACGGCTCACAAATTGTAAGATGACACTCAGCTCAAGTGCAGAATTAAATAAATTCTGATCGCTGTCACAAGGAAAGCACGAAAACGCAGGACACAATTCGAATCTTAACTGCAGAACAAGCACTAGATGTCGAATTTATAGGTACTTCCGAAAAATCTAGATATTTCTTGACAATTCGACGCCATTACTATGGAAACAGCATTACAGAGTATTTATAAAAGCACGACATATTTGGCGCTTTATCGCTAATAACATTTCAAACTGAGAAATGTACATAGCCTTTCAAATTGGTTGCCAAGTTCGCCAGTTTCTGCTAAGCGCATGACAATCTTTTAAGGTAACCTTATGCACAGGTGTAACGCATGTGCAGTTAAGCAATTTCGATGACGTTCTTTCAAAACAAACGAATTCTTTTTTTATTTACCTCTTCCTTATTCCCACGTGTTCGATTTCTTTCCTTGATTCAATTGTTTTAATAATTTTCCAGCAACTTCTGAAATCAAATGTTTTCCTTCTGAGATTTTGTACTAGTCTGCTGCAACTAAAGTTATTAAAATAAATTAAGCGAAGAAATAAAATTAACGAATAAGTGAAATTTGATTAATGAGGAACGAAAGTTGTTCCGATACATGTAATTATTTCGAAAAGCATTGGTAACATCTTTTTTTTTTTTTTAATTTCGATGGGCAGAGCAAATGTTTCCCATTTGCTAATTACTATCATTTTTTTCCAGTTCAAAAGGGATATTAAATAATAACTAATTCTCTTTTTTAATAAAATAGAGTGGCTCCCCAAAGTGTTCCTAAACATTTGAAATGTCAAGAAAATTTGTTGTTTCATGGAATTGAATTTGAATATGGTCCATTATTTTTTCATGTAATCTACTTGTAATTGTGGGAGAAAAAAAAAAAGTGATTTTATTTTAAATAAAAAAAAGTATTGTATATTGAAACATTTTCGGATAAATTAATAACCAAAATTATCGTCTGCCATTTTTTTTTTTTTTCATTTTGGTGACATTTTAAAAATCGTTTTACTTTAATTCTTTGTTTACTTCTTTATATTCTATTTATTCTTTTTAAATGGCTCCTAGTCGTAAGGAAATAACGTACATCATTCGAAAAGATATAATTTTTAATCGTTATATAATAAGTTGATATATTGCTAAATTAATATAAATAAGTTGATATATTGCTAAATTAATTCCATTCTACAATTCAATATGTCCTAAAACTCTTTAAAAAAGAAAACTGAATCGGAAACAAACGCCGTCTAACAAATTTAGCTCAACGTAATAAAAGAAGTGCGGATAAAAAATTGGGGGGGGGGGGGAATCCACATTTGATTGTTACAGTGATTTCTACAGAGTTTACCAAAATGTTTTGTACTTTATTTTCACCTGAAACTGTTCGATAAATATTGAGGAAGTAGATTACATGAATGTTCAGCCCGGTGAAAAAAAAAATTTGTTAGTGCAAAAAACAGAAAATTTAGTCTTTCCTTCACAAAATCTATAATTAACAAACCTGGAATGCATTGAATCATGTCTTATTTACAGATGTAAACAAATTTAACATTTTTGGTTCTAATGAGCTAATATTTGTATGAAGAGCTTAATCCAATAATTTAGTTGGAACAATAAATGTCAGGCGAGGTGTTTATGAGTGGAAGTGCATTTCAGCATCAGGATTAAGTAATTTTATATTTATAAATAGAATAATGAATCAGGCTTTTTATGAAATTATTTTAAAAGAAAATTTAAAATTCCAATTAAATAATTTAAATTTGAATATTAATTTTAATTCCCAGAATTTGGATATTGGAGACAATTTTGTTTATTATTATAAGTATTATTATTATTATCAGGATAGAAGTCTTAAAAGAACACTGCTCTCAAATTTGACCTGTAGTGTCTCTATAATTAATTAATTAATCAATGATTTTAAACCTAATAGAACATGTTTGGAGGAAATTGGAAGTACAAAGACACAAAAATAATAAAAAGCAAATTACAAATAGTATTGATGGTAGAATAGAAAAATATTCATCCAGAAATAACAGTAGTGACGTAACTATAGTGGAGCAGGTAAGGCCTGGGCGCTATTACTAGGGGCGAAAAATTGAAGAATATGTTTGTTGCATTTATGAGAAGAATGCTTTTTTCTTTTGCTGTTACTTTTCGCAGTCCAAAAAACTAAAATGATTAAAAGAATATAACGACTACTTTCTCTTTTACAATCCACGAACAAACTCAAGCTAAATTTCAGAATGAAATAACAAATAAGGATTCCTAGTAAATATTTATTAACTAAAATTCCATCTCTGCGAAGCTAAGATACTTTTCAAAGATTTGGACCTCAGTGGGAGAGTGCGTATACGTGGGTAGAGACTTAAAACTGTAACGTTCTCTTTAGGAAAGAGAACTTAATACTTGACCATCGTAAGAATTCTACAGGGCCGCGGTGGTCTGGTGGTAGAGTCTCGTCTCCGAGACCCGATTCCATCGAAGAACCGTCGTGTAAACGGATCTAGTGCGCCTTAGCACACCTGTGGGTGGAAGTTTGGAATGGGGTGCCAGTTCAGGTATCGCCCTCATCATCTAACCGCGTTTAAATCAGGAGGTCCCTCCCAAACTAGCCCTAGAGTTACTTTAACCCGACTTTACATATATATATTACTTTATATATATATATAATAAAATTAGTAAAAATACCAAGTAAATATTAGCAAAAAAAAAAAAAAAAAAAAAAAATTAGAATCAGAAAGGAAGAAATTAAGAATTCAGTCTAAAGACTTTCTAAAGGGTTACTCTAAGGCAGGGATTCCAACAAGGCATTTTTTCTGTGAGAGGTCTGACTTTTTTGTCCAACAATATTGACCCCTCGTGACCCGAAAATCTATACTACTGAATATTTATTTTTAATTTTTTTTAATGTTTCAGTTAATCTATCATATATCTTATTCAGAGAAAATTTATCTGATTCAACTACAATTCAGCTTATTATAATAAGAATGTAATTTTCAGGTTATAAAAACAATCATATATTGCTATATTTCTAATTATATTACAGGATAGAGCAGATATTTTGAAAATGAATGCAACATTCTAAAATTTTCTTCACTGTTTAGTTGTATAGTTTAATTACAAAAAATTTCTAAAAGTATATTAAACGCCAGCTTTAATAACATTTTTAGTTTTAGATTTGATGCAAATATGTACAGATTGCTTGAACCATAATTGAACGTTGGTAAAACATTCCGTTTCTAGGTGCAGGCTGTATTTTTGAAGGGATTAATTTTTTTTTAAGGAATTAATAATGTCAAGTGGAATCAAAAATGTTTCGGTTTCAGGTAACAATCCGTTCATTAAAAACCTGATGTAATAACACAGGTAGAAGTTTTACTATAACTTGCTAATAAATGCAGCATGTCAATGATGTGTATATAAGTAAACATATATTTTGAAAATGGTTTTGATTGTGTTTGTGAAAATAGTTTTGGCTTGTAACAGGTTTTTAAGTACGCGTTCATATTCGTTCTATTTTAAGTGCATTTTTTTCAAATTTTCTGCAGTATTTAAACAAATTTTCAAAGCTCAGTACTTAGATTTTCAATAACTCAAAAAAAAATATTAATAATAATAATAAATAAATAAATTTAAAAAAATGCCTAAAGTCTATATTTACCACGGAATTAAAAGAAAGCCAAAAATCTATAGCGAGGAGAGCTAATCAGATTTGTCAATCGGTACATATTAAAATTACAGTTTTAAAGCTAGTGTGATATATATAATGCCGTCAAACTTACGAAATAAAATACAATTTTATTCTTCAACAAACTCAAAAAAACAAAAAGATATAATATGCATTAAAAACTTAAATGTGCTAGAATACGTGAAAAAATTCAACCCAAAATGTCAAAAAAAGGTGCATCGATTTTACATATACCAACTAGTATATATAAAATACCTCGTCTGCGTTTATTTGTTTGTGAAAAATATATATATATATATATATATATATATATATATAAAGATTTTTTTTATTTGTTTTTTAATTTTTATATTCAATTTCTTAAGAGTATTTAGAAAACTTAACCCTAATTAGCAATAATTAATTACCTCTTTAAAGCTTTAGGAAACTAAACGAGCATTTTAGTTTCTTCATTTGGCATATTAGGAGATAAAAACTAAGAAACTTGATAAATAAATTAAAATCACATCCAGTGAACTCAAACTGGACAAACAGAAGAAAATAGTCTAAATGCCAGTTGTACTCATCAAAATTTTTTAAAATGCTAAGATATGAGATAAAATTAGATCGAGGAGTTAAAAAAAAAGGCAACAATTTGAAAAAAAAAAGTATAATTATTTCACTTTAATTAAATTAACTTAAAAGTTATCACTTTTAACTCTCTTATTCATTTACTTTCACGCGGATAAAATTACTCAACATTAAACGTATAAGTAAAAATGATAGTAGTAACCAGTTTAACATTAACAGAAGCGCACGATGTATATGAGATTGAAGAGTGAAATAAGATTAATATTTCGATAAAAAAAAAATAGAATCTATAAAAACTGTGCTTATATTAACGTTGAAAATATTATTAAAAACCAGAGACAAATATAAAAACAATGAAACTTATATCTCTACAATACTTACATTTTTGTTTGAATTCGTCAAGAAGTGTGAGATTGTATAAGGTTTAAAGAATTAAACAAATATTCAATTTTCATATATAGATTATTACATTATAAAAATATAGGATTTAATATAATGAATGCTAATCTTTCCAAAAAAAAAAAAAAACCCCACTTTAATCTATTGGTTCTATACAATTTAAATAGCTCCCCGTTTTTAAATGCACTTATTAAAGAAAACTAATATATATATATATATATATATATTTCATTATAAGTTAAAAAGTCCCGTTCATTATGTAAATTCTGTACATAAGTTTAATATATAATTCTGTATATAATCTGTATATCTTATATAATCTGAAATCAGAATTCTGTGTATAATCTTATATTTTCAAAAATAAGTTGCATAAGCAATCTCAATTCGAAAACCCTTAAATGGAAGCACGCTATAATAGAGAAACTTTTCAAATTTTAATTCTGTATTTTTATTTATTTTTTAGATTAATTATTTTTTTATGGTAGAAAGTTTTAAAATCCTAAAGATCAAATTATTACTAATAATACGTATGTGTATTCATTCCAGGTGTATATTTTTATACGTTCGATTTTATTCCCTTTTTTTAAAACTCATTTTTTATACGTATTTGTTATCGAAATCTCAAAAGTAACGGCTCAGAACATAAGCGAAATTTTAAAATGTTTAAAAGGATGCGAGCAGGAAGCCCTCAATCATATCGTCCACTGATAACGATTCGCTTTTCCGTATCTCACATTCCCTTCTCATTATCCCACAGCTTGAGATTGTGGGAAGGAAAAAAAAAAAAAAAAAAAAAGGAACCTGTAAAAATACGGGCAGCGACAGTTTTAAGGGAGTTTTTGTTTCCGTCTTTAGACAGGTCCACCATTTTGAAGGGAGAAAAGATTCCGTGTTTTTCCGGGCTTGCCACTTGGAGGGTTAAATTATACTATCTTTTTAGATGGACACAAAAGCATGTTAAAACCATTTTTCATTCAGAATGGAAAACTCAGTGGAACTTTATCCCTTAACTGGGGAAGTGCGGTCTGTGAGAGCGCTAGCGATGGATTCTCTGTCACCCCTATTCTATTTTTAGCTCGATTGAATGGATTGACCTTGTAGCTTCCTGTTTTGTGACCTTCAATACACGTGCACTTTTTCAACCGCTTTTAGCAGATGATTTTTAAAATAATTCAGTTATTTCTTCGAGCGCGGTCTCCAAGACCGCATCTCCCTGTTAGTGTCCCAGTGATAAACAAGGCTTAGCAGATGGCGCTAAAACTTGGGCCCTATTATGAACTATCCTATTATGAAGCAGTGCTCCACACTTTTATATGAAGCAGAAAGTGTTTTTAGTGATAAGGATAATTGTACAGAAGAGTTTTTCAATGAAAGTTCGCATTCAACTGATTTTGATATGTATGTTCAAACATAATTAATTTTTCTACTGATAATGTATTTTGAAAAATTTATAAAATATATTAATATACCAAGATATGTATATATATGCAGAATTTATAGGTTGATATACTAGTTTTATACTAGTTCTTAACCTGTATGTTTAAAATGCCCTAGAAAACGTGCTATGAAAGTCACACAAGCCGATAAAAAAGGGTCAATTTTACCCATTGTCATTTTTTATTTTTATTTTTCATATAATTGTTGAATTTTATATTCTCTTCTATATACCTTCATATACAATAAAAATAAATATGATTTATAAAGTAAAAAGTAATATGCTTTTTCAAGAATACTATTTATTGTAATGTGATTTGAGAAGAAAATGCATGTTCCAACGCATTTACATTTTTCAACGACAATATATTTTGAAAAAATTTCTAAAACATATATATATATCAATAAAAATATCTGCAAAATATATTGGCAGTTTTTCATACTAATACATTTATTAGAAAATTTAATTTGAGTGTAAATGAAATGCGGTCTCATAGACCGCACCCCCCCTAACTCCTAAACTTTCAAAAGTGCCAAACAAATCTCATTCCATAAACATTTCATTAACTGTTTACTCAACCAACAGAAAACTAGATACAATTATCACTCGATTATGAATTGATAATATTTGATTCTAATATTGCGTAAATCTACCAATACCTAATTTTGGTTTGCATTAAATTCGAATGCATAAATTTCAGTCTTTGCACACACTAATTTCACTAGAGCAGACATCATTCCAGATCTCTATCTTTTCAGTTTTAAAAACTGATTAGTTTTTGCAATGTGATTGTGAGTCAGACTGTTTGACTTCCAGCTACTAAATGTGGTACTACTTTATAGTAAGTTAAAAGTTAGTATTCCGACAAAACTATACCATGCATGTATTTCAATCAATTATTATTCAATATTAAAATGAAATAACTAAAAATGAAAACTGAACTTTTTAAAAAGTACTTAAATACAATTGAAAGAACACAGAAGAAAATATGCAGCAAGTAAATTTATTGAAGGTTAAATACAACATTTATTAAATACAAAAACCCTTTTTAATACACATGACAAGTATGAAAAATCAAAACTTTTTCTATAAGATACAATAGAGAAGGTTTTTTTTTAAAAAATCAAAAAGTACTCTAAAACTCAGAATAATTTTTAATAGTAGTTTTCAAATGATCTATTGTGCATTATTGTAATTTTTTATATATATGTCACATAATTACATCCGGAGATGGGCTAGACATCTTCTGAATTCTTGACATAATAAACAATAAAAAAAGAAATAAGCCAATTTAAGCATAAATTATAACAACAAAAACAATTATTTTAGTGGTTTAAAAATCAAATATGTATATTACAATACTATGAAGTAGCTAGTTTAACTATTCTATTAAAAATCATAGCATTGTTTAAGCACAAATTGAAACAATGCTCACACACATATACAAATACACATAGTACATACTCAATGGAAAAAAAAAATACATAAAGAAAAAAGTATGCTTAGATAATATTGGTTGTTTGAAGTTACTGTTCATATTGAAACACACTGCAAAAAGTTTGGTACAAAAAAGGCATTTTATAATTTGCTAGTATAAGAATCAGATATAATAAAGATTCTTTTTTTTTT
>JAPMOR010081144.1:13890-26370 GCA_026543865.1 Argiope aurantia | reverse complement strand
CTAAAAATTCAGAATCAAATATGAGTCTGTACAGAAGATATCATAAAATTGCGAATCGAATGTGAAAAGATCACATTCTTTTGGAAGTTATGGCATAATATAAATGAAACTGAGGTGTGTTCGTTGCATAATACTGTATTACGTAACTGACGTCGATGACAAATGACGAAGAACCGAAAGAGAATTCCTGCCTTGCATACAAATGATTAGTGTTGCGTCGTTTTATCCAACGATATATCGAAGTGAACCGCGTATCCGTGATATTTGCATTCATTAAATTTTTTTCTCTCATCTTTCTTTTATGTATCGCTTAATGCTAAAAGTGTTCAACATCGCAGTTTCCCAATACGTCGAATAAAACAGTTCTGTCATTACTTTTTAAAAATACAAGAACTATATTAAGCCAGGAATACAACAGAAACTTTAAATGACCAGAAAATAAACTCAGAGCATATAAGATAAAAAAATTCTTCTTTTTCTTTGCAGAAGAAGGATAATTTTTGCAAAGAAAGAAGAAATTGATAGTTAATTATCAAATATTGTATACAGTGATATAACAAAGAGATGCAAGGGATGTATCTTTATAAATACTGGTAACAAAAAAGATTAATATTAATATATATATATATTAGCGTAGTGTAGATGGGTGATCAAATCATGGTTTAATTTGGATTTATTAACGCCCCGTTTTAAAGCAACACTAGGGCTATTTTTGGGCGTAATTGTGAGCCACGGTCAGATGACGAGGACGACACCTGAGCTGGAACTTCCCTCTCCAAACTTCCACACCACACCAGTGGATAATATCCTGGAAAAAGATGAATACTGAAAATGAGTTCGTTGGATATTGCATACAGCTGCGTAACGTCGGTCGACAAAGGTTGTATCATTGCAAATCCTGGAAAGAGAAATGAGCTTTGCCTTCAAACCATTATTAATGGCGTAGATTCAATGAGTCAAAGAATTATTGCTGCAAATCCTCGAAACATGTAGGTAAAATCATTTTAAGTCATTGTAGCGCTGAGGAGCTGAGAGTTCATTGTTAAAAGAATTCCTTGAAGGAAGGATGGGCATTTCATATAAATTGTTGTATATAGCATATAATTGTATAATTATGCGTGACAAAGGGTGCATTGTTATAAATCCTTAAAGGGACTTTATATTCTACTAGGCATTTCAGCATATTATTCACTTATGGTTATGAAACTTTTTTTGAATATATATTAAAATATAAATACGTCGAATTTCTTTAAAAAACTTTTTAAAACTAATTTTTTTATTTTTTAAAAAAATTTAAAAGATATATATTTTTTAAAATTTCAAAATATTCCAGGCGACATAATTTTTAATTTTTTCTATTAAATTTTTCTTATTACCCAATGTAATTTTATTTGAGGGAAAAAATTGTGTATGATTTTGTAACTCCAATTAAATGCTAACTTTTTGAAATACTTTTATGCACCCTTATTGAATTTTCGTAGGAATTTTGTTTTGTTTTTTTCTAAACTAAAGCTGACTTTTAACTATATAAAAAAGCCCGAAATATAAAATGTATTTACCCTATTTTCTTTTAATGTTTAATCGAACTCTTTACTATCAACTCTACTGAATTTCTTCAAAAATTAAGACACCTGCTGCATTTCAAAGGTATTTAAATCTAATTACAATATCAATTTCAGAAAAATCATTAACATGCACATTTTTCCTTCTGGACCTTTCAAATATTTATTTTATTGAACATTCTGTTTTATAACAACCGCGTCAAATCTGTCGTGGTCACAAAGTCCTCCATGATGTCGAGAGTAATACCACTGGGGGTACTGGATCAGGGGTGATCGTTCTCTGATTCAGGTCTAAATTATGATCTGTGGTTGAGTGAAAGAAATGCGTGCATGAAGTCAGCCCCGTAAAAAGGGTTGTGACGTGTGTGTAGCTAAGTCGTTCTCTTGGCCCTAGATGGCGCTACTAGAGAAACAAGAGGCGCTCCCCCTCAGGCTTAAATCGGCTGTCTTCGAACAGCGGGCTTGTCCATGGCAAGTGCCATAAGAAACAAAAACAGTATATTTTGGTGATGAAACGATAAAAATAGAATTTCATGCTTCCGTCCATTTTTCTTATTTCAAAGTCCATTGTCTCCTTAAGCAAAGCTCATTGGCATTTTAATAGCTAGATACTTTATGCATTGGATTGCAAAAAATGTATCTTTTCATCAAGCGCCAGTGTTTTGGGAACTGTGAAGGTAAAATATAATTATTTATTATGCCACTTACTACTTATTCAAACTAATTTAAATTGCAAATACACTGATGGCATTTTAGATAGTACGAAGCAAAGGAAATAAGTGTTTACTTCCCAAATAAATGTTGTCATGTCAGTATGACTGAACTAATACATTTTGCCAATTAGTCTTTTGAACTAATATTTAAAAAATGAAATTTGATTATTTTACAACCAATTGAATAGCTGTTAAGTGCTAAATTCTGTTGTTGTTTCTTATGGCACTTGTCATAGACAAACCCGCTGACGAAGTCAGCGATTTTAAGCCGAACAGCGTCTCTTGTTTCAGTAACGCCATCTAGCACCAAGATTATGAGCTAACTACTCTTGCATCACAATTCTTTTTACGGTTCGGACTTCATTCATACACGGTATATTTATACGTGCACCAGCCACCACACGCACTGGGAGTTTACGGCCGGCTTCGAACTCACAATCCAAGCGATGCGAATATGCTAAATATTATTTATTACTCATATGCTCATATTGAAGTTACTTTTCTTCCAGTACAACTTCAAAACCTCAACGTACTTCAAAAGACAATCAAAGTGTAGCAATCACGTATTCAAAAACACATTCAAATCAATTCAAAAAGTAAAAAGATTATTCAATGTTCATAACATATTGGTATTTTTATTCTAAGAATATTTTGGAAAAATTAGAATCAAGGGTGTTTAGTTCGAGAAAATATTCAATAATACAAAGTAGTATTTCAAATATTTATATAAACATTGTTCCTTCTTGTCATTTATACAACAACTACATATATTAATTTGTTTCTAAACTAACCACAGTAACTACGGATGTGCTTCTAAACTAAGCACAGAAACTATGGATGTGCTTCTAAAGTACAGTAACTACGGATGTGCCGCTAAACTAAACACAGTAACTAAACTGTGCCTCTAAACTAAAAACAGTAACTATGAATGTGCTTCTAAACTAAGTACAGGAACTACGGATGTATATCTAAACTTAGCGCTGTAACTACGGATGTGTTTCTAAACTAAGCACAGCAACTACGGATGTGCCTCTAAATTAAGCACAGTAACTACGGATGTGCTTCTACGCTAAGCACATCCGTATTTTCAGTCCATTCATGTATGGCATTTTAAGTCCTTTCTGTTACAGACAAATTAATTTGTTCTTTAACATATATTAACATAACATTTTCAATACTTTTCCATATTTTACTTGGATCAAGTAGCTAAAAATTTCAAGCTTTATTAATTGAAAGTTTTAACACAGAAATTTATGAGATCTTCCATACGGATTTATCTGATTTATTAATTATTATTTTACAAAATAATAAATAAATAAATAAAATTGAAAATTAGAAATTAGCAAACAGAAATAGAATAGATATAATAAATAAACATATGCAATAATCTTTTTTTAAAAAGGAAAGTTTTGAACATATTTTTTTAAATTCATATCAATGAACTAAAAAAATCAATTGTTCTTTTAAAGATTGTGTTCTTTAAACATTTATTTTTAATTCAAAGACATAGAAAATAAATAATTTTATTTATCAGAATTATTTGAAATTAATAATCAATACTATCTAATATCAATTGAAAAAATTCATGTGAAGTTGAAGCGTTGCTCAAGACAAAATTAATTTGAAATATGTATTGGTAACACATTTACTAAATTTTCCTTACAACATCCCACACTTTCAAGCATAAATTATGCAAATTTTCCGAATGATAAATTAGTACTGATTTCCAAAATGGAAATTTTAATAAGCAAAGTGACACTATAATTAATAATGAAAGCGTAAATATGATCATTTCATTCATTGTTAAACATTTCATCTATTAGTTTTATTTTTGATAATATTTCTATAAAAACTTTATCACGCCTATCTTGGAATATGTTTCAGTCTTTAACATATTAAAAGAAATCTGTTTTCAAGCACTCTGTGTACAAATTTAAAATTTATGATTTTTTTTTCTTTCCTGTCATCAAGCTACCTAATAGCTTCCTTTTTCTGTTGATAGATAATATTTGCATAATTATCTAACAAGGAAGTTCTACAATGATAATCATTTTAGCGACAATTTGATAGCATCTGAGAAGTTCACCTTTCTTCAAATAGCACGTGAAGAAATGTTGTTCTAAATCTATGCCATTGTCTATTTTCACATGATCAATACATCCAGTTACATAATTTTTTACAGGAAAGCATTTATGTAAAATAACGAGGATAGTATTCATAATTTTCTAAAGTAATAATATATTAAACATCCTATAATTTTGGAGGGAGTTAAAGTGGTATATTCATTTAAGATTTTGTACCTTTTAAGGTAATTCGAAATTTTCAATTTTCAAAACAAGCAAAACAACAACTTGCGTTCAAAATAAAACATAAAATTGAAGTAAATCTCCTGTATTTTTGTCTTGGGAGGGGGGGAGGATATATGCTTCGTATTCAGTTGCTCGCAAACACACAGGCAACTTTTTGTGCTTGGATTTTTTCAAAATATTCTAGAAATTTAAAATTGTAATGCAATGAACCCATTCCGAATTGCACCCTTCTAGCTCAAAGCATTTAAGCAATTAATTGTATAAACGCCGGCGTCCTGGCATAGAGGTAGCGAATCTTTCCCGTGATCTTGGAGTCCTGGGTAAGAATCTCGGTTCGGGCATGGTTGTTTTTCATCTATTCTATCTGTGAGATGTGTTTATGCCCCCCCCCCCCCGGTAAAAAGGGCTTGTACAAGCGAATGTGATGCGTGAGTAGCTAAGACGTATTCTTGGCTCTAGTTGGCGCTACTGAAACAAGAGACGCTCCCTTGGCTTAAAATCGCTGAGTTCGTCAACGAGTTTGTCCATGGCAAGTGCCATTAGAAACAAGAACAAAAATTCTATAGACAGACAGAGAGATATAATTCTAAAAATGTGTTTAGAATCAAGTAGGTCTGCAGATAGCAAGCGCATCCATTTTGATAAATTGGGCGATGAATGTGAATGAAAACTTGTCAGATCTGATCGCATTTCGCTCCTTAACGCAGTATTGAAGAGATGTCAATAATGGAAGTTGAAAAGGGGGCGAATGCGAAAAGTTCCATATAATTGTTTTATTTCGGTCCTATTATTTGCCCGCTATCCCACTCCTCACTTCAAACTTTTCTCCCACTGAGCAAATGTAACGTCTGTCTGTTGTTGAAAGTTATCCGCCACTCTATATAAACTTTTGCTTTTCTATTTCTGTTTTATATTCTCAATGTAATACTAATAGTGATAGTGTGAATATGAATGTGATTAGTGTAGCGGATTGTTATGAGCGAAGATAGAACTTTTGACCTTGTGGTTCGCAGCCGAGTAACAAGACCACAAGACAAAAGCAATGACTCGTGACTGTTATCTGTATTATAAGGTTCACCACAGTACTCTCCCTCCAGTAAGTCGAAGGTGAGACGAACGATATCACTATTGAGTGGTGATGTATTAGCTGTTAAGTCTAATGCGCTTGTACCCATTTGAGTAGCACCAAGCGTCATGTCGAGCTTATGTGGGTGAGTGGTTGCTGTTGCGTCAAGTGAGTCTGACGATTTTGAGTTGCTGCGTCAAGTGAATCTGACGACTTTGGGTTGCTGTGGGTAGATGACGCCACAACAGCTGTACGAAGGTTGAAGGTTCATCGTCCGAGGTCACTATGTGGTGGATTGTTATGAGAGAGGATAAAACCTGGGACCTTGTGGTTCGCAGCCGAGTAACAAGACCACAGGACAAAAGTAATGCTCGCGTTTCGTAGCTGTTATCAGGTTCACCACATTAGCACACATCATGTGAAGTTTGCTTGATCATTGAGTCTAAGAATTCATATTTAGATTAGTTATATTAACGTTCCATTTTAAAGCAACACTAAGTCTAGTTTGCTACAGATCCCGTTTTGAATCGCAGTCAGAAGACAAAGACGATAGCTGAGCTGCCCTCCTCCTCCTCCAAGTTTCCACATTATACCAGCTAGAAAAGAAAGCGACCATCAGACCCGCTTACACGGCGGATCTTCCTTGGACCGCGACCTTATCATCAAGCCACCGCGACTTATATGAGTGAGTGAAAATAATAATGAAATTCATTATTAATAAAAAATAAATGACGTTTATACAATCCGATTCATTGAGTTTTGATCAGAACTTAACAAAGAGTTTTTAAGGTTTTGTAATATCATTCATATGTATTTAATAAAGTAAGACATTTGTTACAATTAAAAATTCATTTATGTTTTTAATTCTGTATGTTATGATATGACAGTTCGAGTTCTGTTATAAGACATTTCATTGCCAACAAAACATAGAACGAGCACCTAATTCCCTTTTAAACCTCGCAAATTTTAAGTCCATTAATCATTTAAAAAGTTAAAAGTCAATAAGTCCATTAACATCACACGCACGGACGCACGCATGCACACATATAAAAGACACTTGCTACAATTTAAAATTAGATAATTAGATCAGTTGACTTTTTAATTCTTTGTAATAGAATGTGACAGGTCTGTTATAAGCCATTTCAGGACAAGCCAAATACGAAACGAGCACCTAAATGCCGTTTAAATGAATCTATCATCACACACGAGATACACACTAAGCTATTTGAACACATTTTCTCAAATACAAGAATCACTGGCGATTAATAAAATGAATTCAAACGCCGTAAAAATGTTGAAAACGTGTACTTAGAAACATAGTGGTAGTTGAAATAATATTTTTACGTGCCATTCATTGCTTGTTTAGGTGTATATTACAAACAAAAAGCAAGTGCTTCGAAATATTCCATATATAAGAGACTTTAAATAATAACTTGAAGCACTGTAATACAATGTGCATAAATATCACTCGCTTTTTATTTTAATTATTAAAAGTTTAAAAATATAAGAAAATCGGTTTTTATTTTTATGCATCTGGAATACCATTTTTAAGAAATCACATAGGATCAATGTACATTCTAAGTGAACATAAAGCTTATAAATTGTATTATCTATCTAAATACATCATATTTACGGGCTATTTTTGATTTCTTCAAAATTATAAATTGTACATATATTGAATTTAGATAATATTTTCCCTGGGAAAAAAATAAACAAAGTTTTGAAGCTCGATCGAATTTGAGATAAAAATATCCCATCGTTTTTTGTTTTGTTTTTTAATATCGACGCATACGTAGTCTGATAGTCTCGTGGTTGTTCCAAACCGGTTTAAACTGATTAATAACTTAAATTAATTAAGACAATTCGTAAGAATTCAGAGAATGTGTAATTATTTTCTACGTCAGCTGTTTCTAGCTAAAAGCTCTCCTAACTTTTTTATTTCAAAAGCTATACTGTGAAAGCCGACTCCAAAATAAAACTGCATTAGCAGACGATAGATATTTGAAAGCTATACTGTGAAAGCCAACTTCAAAATAAAAATAGGGATCATTTGTTGCCTACGCATTTTGAGGTTTCAATAATTTATTGTCTTCAAATCGCTTCAAAAACCTCAAGCCAAAACAATATCATGTTCTCACATGATTAAAAAAATGTCTTTATTTTATCATCACTTATAAATTCACTATAAGACATTCCTGACAAAATTTCATATCACATCTTCTCCAGCACTACAAATCTGTCTTAAAAAAATGTAATGTATTTAATTTATATGAATTTCATAAAAATTTAAAATGTTCACTGAATGTTTTTATTAAATATAATCATCCACATTTCCTAATACTTCTTCAGCTCATTTAGTAGGCTCAGCTGTGAAGTTCGGACGTCGATCACAACCAAGTGAAGCGATAACGCTATCAGACATACGCCACATGCTCCCCAGGTGATGTTCTCAAACATTGTAGTGGCGTCTGTGGCATGATAAACGGATTGTCCAAAGGTTAATGCAAAATACACGACGAAAAGCCCGCCGGCCAGGAAGAAAGAAACAGCCAGATGCCGCATCGAATGTCACTTTTCTCTGAGCGACCTTGGGATGAGTGATGGATTTCCCTCTGAAAAAGTGACAGGATCCTTTTTTTAAAACAAATATGGAAGAAATTTTAAAACATCAAGTTTATATTCTGTAAAGAGGAAACTAAATGAAATAAAAGAGTTTTTTTAAAGCAAAATCGAATTTTTAGAATATACCTTGAAAATATTTAAAATAACATAATTAGATATCTCTATCTATATTAATAATAAAGATGAAAGTGTGAGTGTGAGGATGTTGGTACTCTACAGGCATACCAATACGCTTAGAACTATCACATATGATATAAATATGTTTCGCAGAATGGCATTGTGCATTTAGATACATTTTTTTTTTAGTTTCAAAATAATTTTAATTAATTAAAAAGTTAGGATTTTTTTTTCGTCATTCAAAAATATTTCAACACAAAAAAAAATTTCCCATCATTTAAAAAATTCTAGAAATTATAAATTTAATTACATTAAATTAAATTAAATTAATTTTTTATAACTTTGAATTAATATTAAGCAAGATTTTAAACGTATTTTTAAAATAGTATATTATTTCATTATTTAAGAGAAATTTTTATCTTTTTCATTATTGCTTTATCCTAGCTTTTTTTTTTTTTTTTTTGCATTGTTGATGATTAAGATATGAAGATTCAAGATTTGTTGTTGAAAAGCTTTCAGTATAACATCCGATTTTAAGACATTTCTAAAATCTTATTGTAGTTTGCAACTATGATTTACATTCAAACCTTGCTGAACGAGCACCTCACATAAAGAGAAAAACAACAGATAAAATGTGACTCACTTGACGAGCGATGTTTCGCAGAGCTAGCAGGCAGGACACACCGAAACATCATTCGGTGATTTCACCTGTATCATTCTTTCGCTTTTTTGATAGGGACTCTTTGCAAAGAAGAAATTTTGATCGGAACGCGCTGTCGAACGTGACTCCAAAGAGTTTAAGCGAGAATTTGTGTAGCCTTAGTCTACCAGATTTTCTGTCTTCTCAAAATGTTAGGGCTAAATCTGGATAGCAACGATATTGACTAGCTGAAGAAAGAAAAAATAGACAGAATTACCAAACGTTTATGACGCTTCATTCAGATTCGTGAACAAATTATACTCGTTTTGCGAAGTTCCACTGTATTTTCAGAATCAAGCAATGATGAACAATTTTTAAGGGGTAGCCATTTTTAAACACTGCTGGGTTTTTTTCCCTCTCTCTCTCTCTCTCTCTCTCTCTCTTTCTTTCTTTCTTTTTTGGATATCTTTGGATGTATAGACAGAAAATTAGGGAAATGCACAACACAATGAACAGAATGACATAAAGCTTCCAAAACGGTTTGAGTTAGGTGATTGTCGAAATTGTGAGGAGGGAACCATTAAAACAAAATTACTAAAAGTGTGTAAATGAAATTTTTAGCAACCATAATTGCCAGTGAATTAAATGGTCTCCAAAGGCTATTAATATTTCAATACAAGACAGCTTTTATTAAAACAGCTTAAATAAAAGTAAAGAATTTTATTGATAAATAATAGAGGACGGATTTTTAAAATAAATGTTGAAACTATTCTTAAATAGCAGCTTAATATCATCTCAGCCTTCATACCCGAAATTCATAGCAATTATCTAATAAGTTTCTAGTTCTTTTGTTGTCTTATAATTGTAGAAAAGAAGTAATGGATTGGATTTAAGATTTTTATGGCGCAAGAGCCAACATGGACCGTGCTGCGGCAAGACAAGAATATTTAATTAGATGAAAGCTGTGAATCACAGACGATTCACATAGTGAAAAATGTGTTAAAACAAAGATATTGTCACGTAGATGAGGTGAATGTAGTAAATCCAATAGAAATGAACTCACTCAAGATTTTATTTCCCATCTAACTGATTGAGAAACTACTTATATACAGTTGAAGAACCTTCTAGAATTTGAAGGCTCGCAGAAAATTGAGAATTTACATAAATAACAGATTAGAATAATTAACATTATTTTTTGCATAACTTTGACATAAAGCAAATTGAAATTGAAAATCAATGTCTGACAGTTCGCCTCGCTTTTAATCGAACCCGCAATCTTCCGCTCCGCTATGAGATGCTTCGTTCAGCCGACTCAGTCATCGGTACTTGGTCGAAACGAACAGTTTTCGCTACAATATATAAACTAAACAAAATTATGTTCCATTCGCATTAAATTTAGCAATGAATGAGAACTTTTGGTGTCGTCCTAATATGAGTGGCATGGCAATCAACGTGTTAAACGAATTTGAAGTGTTTTATTGAAAAATGACAATAATAATTTTTAAACATAGCTTGAAATTTTTTTAAACTATATATTTATATTCTACAATAGGAACTAAAATAAGGTTGAAGAATTTCATTAGAATAAGGTTGAAGAATTTCATAAAAATATATACTCTGAAAACATCTTAAAATAGTATATATATACACTATACATAAGAATTTTTTTTTTCAAATTTATGAATCTTCGCATGATGTCTATTATTTCATTATTCTAATTTCAAAACAAATTTCTATAAAAGCCTTCAAAATTACGAAATAATTGATAAAAGTTTTGAAAATATTAATAATAAAGTCCCACAATGTCCATCGTATCGAACTTATTGAATTATGAAATATTAAAGGGAAAAAAAGAGAAAAAAAAGTGGAAAAGAAAGAATTTTTAAAAAAGCAAGTTTCTATTAGAGTAAAATTTTTTTAAACAGTAAAAATTCTAAAGCTTAAAAAGTAATTCATAAAATCGCTACGGGCTGGAAATAATACGAGAGAAAAATTACGCTACAAAAACAATAGTATGAAACATTTTTATCCTCCTATTGTAGAAAATTTAAATATCGCAAGAATGTAATGTAACAGCATTAAGAATGCAACAATACTTATTCTTAAAATATTTTAATTTGCTTTCCTCTGGTTCTTATACTTTTTGCGATTTTATTTCTGATCTACTGTTTTTTGATAAGATATAATTTTTTCATTTTAATACACTAATAAAAGGAGATTTTAAAACATTTTATTTTCTCTTTTAATATAATAAGTGTTTTTTAAAACTAGGATTTATAAGGGAATAGATTTTAACAATTACTTTGCGGTTGTTGTTTTCATAATATTAATATAAAAATCTTTATAAATAAGATTAGGTAAAAATAATGTTATTAATATAATACAAATATGCCATTAGGAATTATTTTGGACATCAATATGATGATTATCACTTGTAAGAATGTATGTAACAACATTCATTCTTAAAATATTTTAATTTGCTTTCCTCCGGTTCTTATATTTTTTGCAATTTTGTTTCTGATCTATTGGTTTTTGATAAGACATATTTTTTACATTTGAATACTCTAATAAAGGATGCTTTTAAAAACTTTTTTAAGTACGTTTTCTCTTTTAATATAACAGGTGTCTATTAAAACTAGGATTTATAAGGGAATAGATGTTCATAAAATTACTTTGTGATTACTGTATTCGCAATATTAATATATAAATCTTGTTAATAAGATTAGGTTAAAAAAAATATTGTTAATATAATACAAATATGCCATTAGGAATTATTTTAGACATCAGTAATGATTATCACTTATTCTATCTCCAGAAAATAAGATATTATTTTAGCATAACCATTTAATTATAAAAATGCAACAAATTATAAAAATTACACGAAATAATACATACCTGAAACAGTCCAAAGAAAAGAGCAAAGTGTCAAAACCTTGCAAACTGTCTGGGAATCTTTATCCACGCCATTGTTGTCTTCTTTTGATGGAGTCTCACGGATGTCCAGATGCACAAACTTTTCATGCAATATTCATTTTAGAATAAATCATACGAATCACCCGTTCTTGGAACACTTGTTTCTTGTCAGACCTCTAGTCATCTGCATACATGAAACGCTGACTAAGCCACAGTTGACACCTGCATCGAGACATTTTTCAATCTTGAATAGAAATTGCGTCCGCAGCATCGTAGTTAATCACCCACAATTATTCTGCGACTGACGCATTGTTTCTGGATTTTCTAGTTTGTTTTTACACAAAAGCCTAAAATTTAAAAAATAATGAAATGATTTGAAAATAACAATGTGCAAAATACAGGTCGATTTCTTTGCAAACAAAATGCTGAAAAATATCTGATTCAAGGTCTTGTATTCAAGGAATTTGTCTTGCATCAATTTAAATCCTATTCGCTTTGTATATTTTCTTGTGTGTGTGTGTGTGTGTGTGTGTGTGCT
>JAPMOR010081139.1:52048-77048 GCA_026543865.1 Argiope aurantia | reverse complement strand
CCATTGCCCACTTTCTAGAAAATGTCTACCAATAATGTCCTCCGATTAAGACATGTGATTGCGGCTAATGATAGACATTTTAAAAATACTATGCTTTTATTTTCATTTATTAAAATATTTCTAAAAATTGTGATGTGATTTTCAATTGTTTCTTTATTTACATGTTTACTGTCTGTAGTGCCATCTATGATCATCTCCTAAAACCAAAAACTGTGGGAGAAAAAATTTATTCTCTGTCACATGAATTTGCTGCATTTTTTTTTTAACCGTAAACATTTTCCTGTTACGCATTTTTGAAAAGTGCCAGTTTCTTTCAGAACACCTTGTAAATATAAAAAGCGATTCAAAATTTCAAAAAAAAAAAATTAGCTATTAAAGTTATTTTAATTATTTATTAATTATTAGAAATAGCTCAAAAATTAATTTAATATGTAGCTATTTAATATGTTTTATTTAATGTAGTTATTAAATAAATAATTTTAGTTATTTACTATGCTCCATTTAATATAAATTTTAAATGCATAATTTTAACTATTTAATGTTTTATTTAATATAGCTTTTAAATAAATAATTTTAGCTATGTAATATGTTTATTCAAAATTATAAATTTAAAAAATGTATAAAAATAGTTTATTTCTTTTTTGAAATATAGGAAGTAGGTGAAATATTATTATTTAAAATAACGTATGTTTTATTAATCACTGGCTACCTTTCACGGTCAGTTGATTTGCTAGTAATCGGTAGTGGTTAAGACTTTCTGCAAAGCATTTTAAGTAACTCTGCTCTTAATGGTTTTCACAACAAAATATTTTGAATTAAAAATTTAATGGATGTATCTATATCTTTAGATTTATTACTATTTTATCATCTTATTTTACAAACTTCAAGCTATTTTATGCATTCTGCTATACATTTCACGGCTTTTCTTATGTATCTTTATGAATCCATTTCACAAAAAAGAGCAACAATTTAAAAAAATGAACACTATTTAAAATCTTTTAAATATTGCTTGATTATGAAAAACTTTCTCTGTAAATACAAAGAAATTTGTATTCTCATTTCTATTTATATAATACAGAAATATTTTGTATAAAATCAGAGCTAAATATACAGAAGCATCTTTTTTCACTGAAATAAATTGGTTTATATTTTGAACTTTATACAATGGAAATATTTCATATTATTAAACCGACAATTTGGATCTCTAGGATACACATATTTGTAGAGAAATTCAAGAAACATTATCATAATCGTAAAAAGATTTTTTTTAAATTCAACTTATAAATAAATTAATTACTTGACAAATATTTTTTTCAAACAAAAAGTTTCTCTGTTTTCTGAGATTTTTATACAATTATAATAAAGCAATATAAGTTTGAAAAAAAGAAGGTGGACGATACATACTTGTAACCGAAATATTTATATTTAATAATGAAAAAAGCAAAATGTAACAGCGAAAGTGACACTCAGATATAAAAAAACACATATCAAAAGTATTATCATGGTAGCTCATCTATGTTAGTAAACAAAACAAAATAATATTTTATAAATAGACATCATAGAATGCATCTTATAAATAAATGTGATTCCTATTTCTTTAAAAATCCAAACATCTTGCTTCAAATATTTATCTAGAAAATGAATTTTTCTGATATATTTTTAGATTCCAGATTTGAGAAATGAAATATCCTTAGGATGGAAATTACTTTCTTTCTATCCAATCGCATCTAAAAGTTTTCAATAAAATATAACATATATTATATTTCGTTTTTATTTAAATATAAAAACTGCCTAATAAATTGCAATTTTGACATTCAATATCTTTTTTGAAATCATCATCGGTGTGTTATTATACATTTTATAAAATCATACTGAAAATATAAAAAAAAGCAATTCAACTATAATGTTCTTCATACCGATAGATTAATGACAACCGATATTTACAATTTATTGAAAGCAAGGAAATATAATTAATCTTTGAGAAGTATTATCTAAAATGAAATAATTCATTTCATATACAAAACTCTATTCAATAGAATGTCCATTTAATATTCTAAGGAAAAATTGTTCTGAAATATATAAATAGCGTAATTATACATTATATTTATTTTCAAAAATTTTTGGTTTATTACTTATTTTTTGTTTTAATTGTTATTTACTGAAAAGCACAAAACTTCTATATGACTCTTACTCGTAAGCTGATGCACTTTAGTTTTTATACTATCGGGTAAATGGTAATAATAAAATACTTCGTTCATATGCCGCAAAGAATGCAGAGCTTCGGTTCTATTTCATTCCCTTTTCTTTTCTGAAATTCACAAATTCTTTGCTTCATTAATTTATTTTGGGTTCCCATTAAAAATATTTTGCCTTGAAAAAAATTATTATTCATTTAATTCTTATTGCTTCATCTATATACTCAAAATGGTGTAGATGCATTAAAACTAAATAGTGTACTATGTATTTTCATTAAGTGGCTCAAATAATCGAAGAAGAAAATAAAAACATCATGTTTTGTTCTTTATATATCTATCTCCATTCTTATAAGCCTAAATTTCTGCAAATTGTGATAATTATTTTCTCTAAGCCAAATTGTATAAATAAACTAAAACTTTCAAATCAGAAAATTATAAATAAACGGTATAAATTGTACAGAAAGCATTTACTTTATGTATGTACAAAAAGAGGTTCGCACTCTTTACATCCATGATTTTTCAAAATTAAAGACAAGTGTTAGGTATAACATCTGGGAATATTTCGTGGCTGAAGGGAACTGACAATGGATGATCGATTCATGATCATTTCTTGGGTCTGTCTGATGCATCACTTACTCACAAATTCGTACAAGGGGTGTTCAAATGAAAAGGTACAAAACGACACTGTGGGTATTAATGAAGACTTTATTCAAAGTATACACCATAGGCCTGAGCACAAGGATCCCATTGATTAATGAGCCGAAAGATTCCTTGTTCCCAGAATTCCTGTGGCAGTGACGAGACCCAGTCCTTCACAGCGTTCTTGAGTTCGCTGTCCGAAATGAAGCTTCCCTTTCAGATGTTTTATCAGGAGACCAAACACATGAAAATCTCAGGATGACATGTACTGGCTGTAGGGCGGATGGTCTAGCTGTTCCCACTTGAATCTGGTCAGTTCCGCGTGTATGACCCTGGAGACGTGTGAACGCGCATTATCATGGAGCAGAACTACACCCTCCGTGAGTAGCCCCGATCTTTTGTTCTTGGTAAACCTGCGTAGTCTTTGGAGTGATTCACAGTACACATAAATCATCGTACACATAATCACAGTACACATAAATGTGAACGCCCGCTTGTCTTCGCATGCACTGACATGTCAATTGAATGGCGCTCTTTATAAGTGCCTCTGTTCTTTCCTGCTCATGCGGGCACCAACGCAGGCTCCGATATACGCTGGAGATTCCAATGGCATCATAATATGTCTCGCTACGTTCTGCCATAGTGGCATAGGCAAATATGTTAACGATTACGTTGTTACGACGTTTCGTACTTTTTCATTTGAACATCCCTTGTATATCTTTGAATACCTAATTTCTTTTCTATTCTTCCCAACTCTGTTTGTTAAAAAATTAAAATGTCTCGAAGAATAAAGCGTTTTGATAGGGTTACAAGACTAACAAATTTGGATTTTGCAAATTAAAAAACGAATAAAAATAATAAAATGAATATATTGTCGGGTACATACACCTTGTGTTAATTAAAGTCAAAGACAACATTCGCTGATATCATTTCGAGACTTTATTCAAGGAACTAACTCTTATATCAGTTTTTATACACAGTACGAAATGACTCAAATTTTCCAAATTTAGAAATATACAGAAATTTTAAGAACATTCTAGAACAAATGAGAAATAACAGAAAATAAATGAAAAACGAAGTAACGCAACAGGTTTGCCGTCAGGTTCGAACTTGTGAACTGTCGCTTTCACTTCATAGCAGTCCACCACAGAGCCATTCAGCCCGCGTTAAGCCAGAACAAGTTTCGTTACAATATAAATGCCTATCGAAATTGCAGCTTTGAAAACCATTGTCTACGACAAAAGAAAAAAAAATCTAATAGAGCGCCGAATCTTACGAAATATTTGCTTGAAGAAACTGTTTGTGCAAGAAGACAAATTTCATTAAGATATTTTTATTACGTATTTAACATAATGTCTTGTATCAAATATCCCCTCTTACAGGAAAATCTATAAAATTGAATTTAAAAATTCTTTTTTCAATGCAAAAATTTAATAACTTTAAAATAGAACATGAAAATTGCCCATCAAATAATAATAGATAAATTTACTTATAAAATAAATTCACGAATTTTTCATCAGTTACCAAAGAGAGATGGATGAAATCATCTAAAGAGAATTTAATATATTGACGAAATTAACTTTTGTCATCATCTAATGTTGCAAGACTTTCTACATTTATAGATAGCCACGGAGCCGGCGTCCTGGCATAGGCGTAGCGCGTCTTCCTCGTGATCTGGGCGTCCCGGTTTGGGCATAGTTGTTCTTCCGTTGTGCTATCTGTGAGATGTGTGAATGTGTCCTCCTGCAGAAAGGGGTTGTACAAGCGAATGAGTCGTACTCTTGGCCCTAGTTGACTCTACTAAAAAAATAAGAGACGCTCCCCCACCGGCTTAAATCGTTACGCTTTCTTCGTAACAGCGGGCTTGTCCGTGGCAAGAGCTATATGAAACAACAACATGGTAATGGAAAGATCGTCTAATTCTTTGGTTTGTGACAGCAATGACTGAATGATGACTTCTTTAATCAAAGGGTATCACAAAATTTTTCCGGGTATAAACATTTTTTGATTCCTTCCAAACTCGTATTTTAAAATCTTTTCAACATTTCCAGACAATTAAGAAGAAAATAAAAAAGCGCGAATGACTATAATCAATTTTGTTGAGAGGCTCAAATAATTGACAAAATAAAGAAAAAAAGTCAAATTTTGTTCTTTATCGATCAATATGTTGCTATATCAATATGGTCAATATATGAATTCTCAGCTTGAGTTAACTCAAAATGTGAAAACTGTTTCTGTTGCTGCTTATCCCCCTTGGATTTAACTCCAATTCAAACCAAGTAAGAGATCGGGAAAAAGGGGTGCAGTAGCTTCTGAGAGTAAAGACCCCTGAGCATCCGAGGGCAGAAGTCTGACTTTAGCTCATATGAATTTGAGACTCACACACTCGCTCTTGCCATTTTACAGGGAGGGGGGCTCTTTCACACACCTCACAGATAAAACACAGGGTAGAGAGAAACAATGCTCGATCCAGGAATCGGACCCGGGACGCCCAGAACCTTGCTACCCTTAGGGCCAGGACGCCGATGAAAACAGTTTCTTTTGGGCCAATCTGTACTCTGCAGCTTTCAAGCCAAAGGGTTATACATAAAAATAATATGATTGTGCATTGCAAAAATGTATTTGTTTTAACATGCTTTTTAGAGGATCAAAATAGGAAATTCTCAAGGAAAATACTGAAGAAAACCATTGAAATTTTGATTTAAAAGTTGATTTAAAGTTGAATCCATAATAAAAATGTAAACATTCTATTCTTAGTCAGCATGTACCATCCAAAAAGGAACTGATTGTCAAATTTGGTAGCTGTAGACCCGTCCGTAGTCCTGTAGATGTTTTGTATAAGTTTTAATTTATATATTATCCAAGTATGCATATAGTATATCAACCCAATAATGTATAAAATATGCAATTTATTTCTTATCTAATTAGATAATGCAAAAACTAGAGCCAATTTTTTTAAAGATTGAATGTATATCATTTGCATTTCGAGAAAGTAAATGTCGATTTGTGTACATTCATTTACTTTCGAGGTTAATTGAATTCAAGTGTTTACTTAAAAAATGTGCCGTAAGAAATTAATTTTTTTTCAAAATTCTGCTGTATAAAGAGGTATATCGATTATTGATATTTTTTTGAAGAAATGCTATTCTCTATTATTATATTAAATTGATGAAAGGATAAATAAGTAAAATGAAAAAAAAGTAAGTCTACAAACACAATTTCTTGATTTTCCAGCCTCAACAAAGTGAAAATTCGAAATAATGTAATTTCATAATGATGATTGCTCAAATGCAAATTTTGAATCACGATTCTTTTATTAAACTATAAAAGTTTCCTTGTAATCAAACTCGGGAAAGGTTGAAATAAAACGTTATCAGAAACAGCGTATTATAGGCATTCACTATATTCGCTATTTTCACTTTGACATAGAAATATAACGTAGAATGGTTTCAAGACACAATGAAATATAACCCACTTAACTTCATCGGATATTTTCAACTCAATAACTAGCTAATTAGTAGAAATTAAAGCGAATTCAATGCGTGGTTTACTCCGCTGATTTACGACAAATTGGGACTAATTACATCGTTTATAATATCCAATTTGATCTCTCAGAAGATAATAGTTTATTTTTATCATCCATGTTCTAATTAGTTAGCTTATTTTCTTAATGTTAGTTCATTAATTTGTATCGTTGGTAGATACCACTTTTGGTGATTGAATCTCCTGATAAAAAGGATTCAGAATGGAGGTCAGTTCAAATTATTTGGATTTAAACCAAATGGCATGTTAATTATATGAGTAGAAATCATCAAATAATATTACTACATATTATTTTTATCAAAACTAGTGGAGTTTTCTACGCAAGGACCATTATTTTTCTTTATATTAAGGATCTTTAACTTAATGTAACTTACATTTAAACTTTGAGTAAGAATAGCCTTCGATATCATTATCGTTTTCAGAATGTCTTTAAATAACTTTTAAAGTATGAAGATCAATGCATTCGTTTAAGTAAGCAGAATGGAATAAGGATGATTGATTTTGAAACCTAATGTATTTTTTTGTTATACACTTTTTAATTAGAATAGAAAAAAGTAAATAATATATGAATTTAAAATAATTAAAATAATCAAAAAACGAGACCACAGCCTGATTTACCTGCTTTTACTTTCTGGTTTAGTTAGTATAGAGAACGTATAATAATCATCGAAAAATTCGGACTTGAAATTTTGGCGAATCTCCACGTTTTAGACATCTCTGATTTCGAAAGTTGCTTTTTCTAACATGTGCGTCTTTCTCTCTGTGACAAAAATAACCCAAAAATGCTTTAAGCTAGACGGTTGAAAATTGGTATACGATATTTACACCAAATTTACACATTTCTATCAAATGTTGAGTCAAATACTTTGAGAAGTCCAACTATCCGGCTGTTCGATTATAAGTTAACATGATAGTTACAAATCGAAGTGAGCTAGCTAGATAAGATTCGGTATACAGACTTAGCACCTATAGTGTAGACCCCAGTCAAATTTTGAATTAAATCTAATAATGGATTGACTGCCTGCCTGTAGGTTTGTACTTTCAGAAACACAGAAAAACGTGTTTAAAAGGCTAATTGGTTTTCTGGATATCATTAACTCATGTCAGTGATTAATGATGACTCGCCAAGGAGAAGCAATAGATGCAACAAGCATGCTAAATTCGTGCCAAAAGATATTTTTTTAACTAATGTGCACCAATGCCATGAAAGTTTATTAGAGAGTATGCGAGAAAGTTTTCTGTTTCCGAATGCAAGCACGATTTTCACTGTCTCTTTTTCGAGACAATTAAAAAAAGAAAAAAAAACTTCCCTATGCATTCTTTAAATAGAAAAATCGGTAGGATCCTTCAGCTGTAACCATAACACCGAATTAGCCCATTTTTATTTCCTTTGAATCTTCCTATCTGTAAACGCTATCAATGATGGCTTGTCACAAACCAATGCTTATTTTCGAGAGAAATTTCAAAATAACTACTTCATTGTACGTTTCCCATATGAGAAACTTTGATAAAATTCCTCAGCCATACTATTGTGCAGATTTTGCGAATTTTTACTTCATACGGTAATTAAGAATTCATAAATACATCATCAAGGATATTGTTCCCCAGTCACCAATTTTGAAAGATATCACAAAATAAAATGTTGAAACAAGTACCACCCCCAACTATTGCAAATGAACAGGTTTTACCAATTTTATTTAGTAAATACATATAGTCACTTTCCATTATATCTTACCAATCAAAATGTTCGGTTTAATGTGAAAGTATATTATAGAATGACATCTCCTTTTCTTATTGTAACAAGTAGCTTATCAAAGTTGGTGACATAAATTAATTATTATTGTCTGTAGTATAGACAAGCAGTTGTTAGTCAGAGACAATTAGTTAGTGTTACAAATCCATAAATGAGCCCATCATTGAATATTAAGAATAACAAGAGGAAAGCTTTAATATGTATTTTTACTTATCTATGTATCAATAAAATTTCAGTTGAAAATTTCGTTAGTTTAGAAAAAAAAATCTATCCCTCATTTACTTATATTTTCAGATCCAGAAATAAAAAAAATCATTTTCAATGAGTCAATTTGTAGTCATTTGATATTAAAGAGCACATTTGAATTTGATATAATGCTTCAACCGTGCATTTTAAAAGTTAAATTTGAGCATGCGAAAAACGAAAAGATGCCCAGCATATATCAATTTTTCTTTACTCTTATATTACTGGGAAAATGGGCTGTTTTTGAAACACATCTTTAGGATTTCTGTTGTTTTCGAGTGTGCAGAATAAAATTAATACCAGTTATTCAGGAATATTGTGACCAAGAATATTTTCCATGAAGCTAATTTATAGTAGATTCAAGCTTTTTTTTGAGAAACATTAGATTAAAGATAATTGGGAACTGATTTAAGATAATAAGATACAAATATATTTGGAGATAGAAAAGTAAATATACTTATGTATGCATTGAAACGCTTTCTTTCATCGATGCATTTTGAGATATTTCCAGATATTTGTATTTTATAAATTTATTGTAATTTCATTACGTTTAGCAGAGCCATTCAGCGGGCTTCCCCTGTCGATATTAAAGTCACTGAAACAACGCTTAGTAAGAAACGTGAATACTATAAAATCATTAATTACCATTACACCAGAAATAGGTAAACAGCAGCGATTATTAGATCAGTAGAAGAAATACCCAATATTTGTTTCAAAGAACATTGCCACATATCTGAAATATTGCTCTCCTCAGCAATTCATCTCAAAATATGGATGAAAAGTTCGCTGATATCCGTAACTGTTGTTGAATGAATATAAGGCCAATGACATTCAACATAGAGATAAATTCTGCCACAAAATGAAGTTCATTGAAAATACAAGAATTTTGGAGATATCTTTATTGGGAAATGAGATGTAAGATGCTTATAAAAAATTTGATACCCTAAAAAGGATGCTAAATAAGCAAAAGCACACATTTGAACATAAATTCTTTCTTTTAATTGTGAATCGCGGAGTCAGCTCACTATTTGCTTGTGCTGTGTTGTTTTCGATTTAACGATCTACTGGTTGAGCGTATATTATTGATTTCGGCAAACGTTGTTTTGTGTACGATTCGGATGCTTTTTCCTTGTAATAAACCTTTTGTTTCATTATAAGAGAAGTTAGGATTCTCACCTTACAATTAGTGAATAATTCTTGTTGCAATATTAATAATAAATATTGAATCAGGTTACGTCCAGCTGATGAAATCAATCGTTTATTCTCCTTATGTATGGTTGCGAAATCCAAGCTGTGCTTGGATTTTTCTTGCGAATCTCAAAATTTTGTAATTATCCCTGTCTATTCACAATAGAAACGGATTGTGAAAAATTAATATTGCTTGTAGAAAATTCTAATCTCTCAAAAATTGCTAAAGTTTCAAATTAATAATTTATTTTGACAAAAATACGTTTAAATGTTACAGATTTCATTAGTGAGCAAAGAAAACTATAGCTTTTATAAATTTTCAAATCAATTTACTAATAAGAAAATGAGCCAAATTCCTTTCTTTACCAAAAAGAAAAAAAAATTGTAATAATAACCCACATTTTTTTCCCTCTTTTCTGACACTATATGTAAGATACTCAGGTGAAATATTAGAGATGATTCTAAAACCAAAAATTCAGTGACAGAAACATTATCTGTATTGTTATTGTCATGTTGATCTCTGCCCAAAATACGTGTGAAAAAAGGAAAAGTTGTTGAGAAGTGTACGCAAAATTTTTCTCATATAAAACCCATGAGGGTTTTTTAGCTTCATAATTCGCAATTTCTCAGTCTCAGTAAACACGAGAGCTTATGAAAAAGTGAGTTAAACGCACGAAACAATTCTTGACTTACTTTGACTTTTAGAGTACAGCATATTGACATTTAAATTCTAAAAGGTTGTTTGCAGAACATTTTATTTGGTTAAAATCCACTAACAGATACTTCTTTATATCCTCAACGAGTGATAAATCACCAATGTTGACTCCTAAAATCCTTTGGCGGTATTTTAATTTCATTTTTTTAATTCTTGTATAAACTCTGCAGATAATAAGCAGAATGCTTCTTTCTTGGCTTTCAAAAATTAAGGGAAAAGAATAATATTGAACATTTGATGAACTAATGGAAAAAAAAAATTTAATAAAATTGCAAGAGTAAAATGTTTTGTTGTAAATTATTTAAGACTTTTTCAATTTTTATTTTTTGATTATTAATTGGTTTAATTATTAATAATTTTTACCATATCTAAAACGATATCATTAAAAAGAAAATTTATTACGTTTTAAATTTTCTCATTAGTTACTTCAATCCCCAAATTAAATGTTTGTGATTTATATTCATTCTATAACATAAAATTTAGAATTAATTCAAAAACTTTATGCACAGCTACACGTGAAACTGCTCCATATTCATAAAGTAAAATTTTCTAATGATTTTAATTATTTCAGATCAGAACAGAATTTTGATGTAGGATGGAAATTCTGTCAAACAATTTATCGAAGCTTCCATTTCTACCCCTTTTATCATTTCTATCTTGAATAAGCTTTTGTCTTATTATTTAATAAAGTGAACTGCTAAATTCTTAATTAATTTCCACTTAATTCCAGTTGCAATCAAATGATATACTTTTTCTGATGCAAAATTCTTCTATGAAATAATATTATAAGATAATAAATTTGATATCGGCTCTAAATTAATTTCAGTTTTAAGTAATAAAGAATCGTAATGACCCATATTTCTACATGTAGATATAATAAGCATTTCACTTTGCATATATCGATTTGATAACATTTTCTTGAAATTCCGGGCTCGACAATAATGCCTTTTCCGGTAAATCAGAAATTCCATAAATTTCCGGATTTAATCCGGTTTTCAATTTCCTGAATGAAATGGCAGATACTATTGAAAATATCCTCCTTAAGACAGCACTTTATCAATGATTATTAGATATCTGAAAAGCAAATAACGAATTAATCCTGGTGAATGTCATGATATAAGGAAATTGAATTATTGTTACTATGTTTGTTAAATAATGTGTAAATATGGAATGCAGACTGATGAGTGAGTACTGACTTATCTAATAAATCCATTTAATCATAGAAAATTTTAATTACTATTCAGACTGATACTTACAGATTAAAATTAATTACAAGCTTTTATTTCATTCATAAATAATTACAAGATTAAATTAAGTTATACAGACTAATTAAATTAATTAATTTTTTTTCTTAATATTAACACAATCTTAAATCATCATTAAATTGCGAAAAGGCAGGAATGACTTCAGTGCAGAAAAACTTACGTTACTAATGGATATAGATTCTCACAGTATCTGATTTTTTGTGTGAACTAATGATCTTTTAGTATCACAAATTATGAGAGTCAAATAGAAGAATTACAAGATTGTAAGGAGATTCTTCAAGGTGATTTTTTTTTCAGATTGAAAGTTTTCTTTTCCACATGCAGTTTGGTTTTATTCTAGAGAAATTCTCTCCATTTATGCTATCTGTGATGATAAATTGAAGATATGTTTCGATTCTTGGTTTTGAAACTTCAATGACATCTGTATCCAAATATTAACTGTTTCACCACTTTCCAGTCAATTAAAAATTAGGGATGCTTCTTCTTCGTTAGAGAAGCTGAGCTTCATCTTCATTACCTTGACCTGTTTCGCACATTGAGGATTTTATTGCGCCACTCCATGCTTTATCAGTCAATGCATTGACCCATTACAATGAGGAAAATAATCAACAGCACTCATGTTTTTCGTTGTGACTGTTTGATGCAGAAATTCACCAATAAATTTTATGTTTATAGACGGCATTCATCTTCATGAGTTTAATGAACATATTCTAAAAATTACTTTCTTTATGAGGAGGTATCAACAGGTATCACACATAATTTGAAGACAATAATAATAATAAAAAAAATGGAATGGAAGTGAATGAATAAAACACAGTCGACGGTCCCTCCGTTCGTGCAAAACTGTGCGGGAAGCTTTTGTCCTCATCATGCAGCCCTGTCTTGGTACTCTCAGATTTTTATCTGTATTTGAGACCGGAATTCTCAAACTGATTCAGTGCTGGGATAAATGCATCAATTTGAATTACAGTAATGTCGTAGAGTAATAAACTGTAATACTTTCATTTCTATTTTGTACAGTTATTCACTTAATTTTTTATTAATGTATTAAAAACTGTATGCTTTATTTATTGATACTACTAAGCATTTTATAATGCTTGAGAGGATGCAATAATTGCTATAAATTTGGAATTTATGCAGTTTTAGTAGTTATGTAGTTATGTAATTTATGTAGTTATGTAATTTTTTATTCGATTGTTTTTTCAAGTGTATTTCAAATAAGATTTATTAGTGTGCAAATGTTAAGTACTGATTTATGAAGTCCTTCGAATTATATAAAATAAAATATTTGAACAATGGTATAGTATAAATTTATAAAACATCTAAAAATATAGCTGATTTATGTAAAAAAGTAATATGTTTTATGAATTCAAATTACTTTCTATTTGTACTCTCAAAGCTCCTGAAAGGAGATTTAGACGTCCAAATATATTATCACAGATATAATTCAACTTTTTGTATGTTTGAAACAGCCCAGTCACTTCCAACCTTCATTCCATTTCTCTGAAATAAATTATTATCTGCTTATAAGTCAACTAAATTCTAAAAATATGATAAGCCCATTTCAGAATATTGCATATATATTAATATCGGTTATTTCGTATTTATTTTAAAAATGAATAACTATACAGAACATTTAATCATATTTAACTTAGAATACTTTCGAAAAAGGCAACATTTTTTCATCTGTAAATTACATTAAGAAACACTGTCCAAATATTCGAACATCGAATGATCATGCGTGTCTGTTTCAGTTAACATCAATTATAATTTAAGATAAAAACGTATGAATTGAAAAAGGCACATAGCCGTAAAATATTTAAAAATAATTTGGTAAATAAAAAAAAAATAAAAACTTTGTTTTGAAACTTTTTTTGCGGAATTAGGACCAATAAAGAAAAAACATTTTATATGTTCACTATTAAGAGTCACCTATAGCTCTGTTTGTCAGCTAAAATATTAAGAAATTTCATAAGAGTACTAATGATGACATAGAGATTGTAGGAAAAAATAGCTTAGTAAGTCACTGGTAAGCTGAAATTGAGAATTGTTGTAGACTATATAGTTAAAAATTTGCATGAAATATAGATAGAGATCCTAATATATCGTTACGTAAGCAAAAGCAAGGTCAGTAAACCAATCTAGAAAGGATATATTCCAAATTTGAAATGAAATTCAACAGGCGTTTCACTTCCCATCTGAGCGAGTTCCGAGGTAGGGTGGGGACACATCAAATGAGAATTAGAAGCTTCCGGCATGGTGGTTGGTTCTCGCCACTCTGAAGGGTGCACGAAAAGGTGGTGGTTTCTTCCCATTGACGACGGAACGAACTTTCTTAGGGAAAGGTTGTACCGTGGCCGGTGATGACCCATAAGACTTAACCACAGTTCCTTCCAGTGTTGCTTTTGCGGCAGTCCGGTCATTCAGTAATTTTTATCCTTGTGCCTTCTTTGAAGTCGGTTTGGTTTTATTAACGTCCCGTTTGAAGCAACACTTGGGCTATTTTGGGACGGACCTCGTAATTTTGAACCACAGTCAGATGACGAGGACGACACCTGAGCTGGCACCCCCCTCTCCACACCAGCGGGAGGACGTTTGGTCAGGACGGATTTAACGTGCAACAGACCCCCGTACACGACGGTTCTTCGGTGGAATCGGGTCTCGAACCTGAAACCTTCCGGTTCCGAAGCCGAGACCTTACCACCAGGCCACCGCGGCCCCCCTTCTTTGAAGTCGGAGAGTCAGTGATGTGACTTTTCCTCTGAGCGCTTTTACTTTCACCAATAAAACACTGCCGTCACTCTTCGTGAATTTAGGATTCTTAAAAACTTATTTAAGGGCATCCTTTAAGAAATTATTGAAAGGTTAAACCACTGTTGCTAGCACCAGCAAGAAGTGCCACAACTTGATTTAAATGTTTCAGCAATATGGAAAATATTGCAGGAATGTTTCCATTTCTAAATCATACCTTGCACAGGATTTAACTTAAATCGACTTCTTACTTAGGACTAACTTACACAGGACTAACTTACATCACCGGTGAAAAACCGGTGGTATTTGCTGTCATATTCCTTGGTAACATGGAGGTAGATTTGTCCTGTTTGTCCTAGTAGAGTTAGTTCTTGATATATAAAATTCAAAATTTCTGCCAAACATCTTTCGAATATATGAATTTTTTTAATGTGGAACGAAGGAAAAATATATAATCTATGCAATACTCTATTTATATAAAAAAAAGATATAACTATTAATATTCAAAATTTGAAAATTTATTTTAGATTTCAAGTTCAGAAAAACAATTTATTTAATATGAACAATACTTTTCCTCTGATTTCAAATACATGCCTATAAAAAACTGGAATTATTTTGAAAAAAGAAAGATTTTGTTATTTAAATTAAATAAGATAACATTTTCAACATCTAAAAAATTTTAATTTTGTATTTTTGTTTATTTGTATACAAATGATTTTTTCTGTTCTTGCATGTGCAATGACGTATTGACATGAATTTACTTCAATATGAATATTGATATTAATTTTCAAGAAATACAAAATGACAAAATACAATTTTCTCAGGAATAATTCCTGTTATCAATCGAATCCTATAATTCAAACTGACGGATCAGAGCTCATTTATTATACGATAGTGATAAAATTTTAGAATTTATTTTCCGTATAAACCAATCGAAACGTCTATTGTTAAAAGTTTATTATCATTCCCTATATACTTGCTCTCTTTGTGAAACGATTTTAAGCTGGAGAACCCATTCATATAAATAGAGAAATTGCTTTTCCAAAATAATATGGTTGTAGGACTATGAATGGAATGGAATAAAATTCCATTCCATTCATATTCTTTAAGCCATGTTGTTCAATTGCAATTGCATAACACGTAGGAAAAAAGGCTGTTTATTGTATTGAAAACACGATATATGTAATTTCTTATCATGTAATATCATTGAATTGCGTCAAGAAGTTGCGACATTATTTAGCTTGATCGGAAATATAATCGAATAATATTTTAAAATATATTGCAAAATTTGTTTCCTTAAATATGTACAGTTTTATATTAAGACATTTGTAGGATATTCGAGACTTTTCCACAAATACTTCTCTACCTATAGTAACAATCTGACAAAAATGAAATTTTTGAGGCAGTATACTCGTTTTATCATATTCATTAATAAAATGTTGTTGAGATCTATAACAGCTTTGAGTCCTTTTTTTCAAGCAGAAGTTTCCGTCAAATCTTGATGAAAATTCTTATCACTTTTCATTACGTCAGTTATGAAAAACTAAACATTTTTTATTAATAACTTGAATAAACTTGTTTTGAAAATGAAAGATTTAATTGCTTTGGTATACAAAATACTGGTCAAAATCCATAAAGAAGAATGCAGAAATTATTTTCAAATTTTGATCAAATTAAAAATACCAGATATTGACATTATTAGAATAAATGAAAATCAATAGTGTCGAAAGAGTTTGGTTTAAAAGTGAAGAGTGAGCAATTATTTTAAAACATTCCCTTTATATAAAAAGCTATTTAATTTACAGAAATATTCAAAACTATAGATAATTTTCCTATTATAACTAAGTGAAAGAATTTATAGATTTTTTTCGTTAGTATTTTACTAATAAATCATTAAGAAAATTATTATGAAAATAAAATTCATGAAATTTTGTACTTGTTAGCATACATTTGAATTGATGAAAACTAATGTAACTTTTTCATTTATGAATTTCTAGCTGTCTAATAAGATTGAAATGGGATTTTCTTAATTATATTTATTGCAAATTGTAATGCATTTAATTCAAAGTATGCCTTTATCATTCCTATTTGACATCCAAATGAGCTAACTAGACACTTCAAAAAGTGATTGAAAATTTTTCATTTGTAACTGTTACCATTTCTTTTCTGCCAAAATACATTCAGAATTTCGATCAATATCTATAAAGGTAAATTTACTTTAACAAACATTTCTGCCATCTTTAATGCGTTCTATTTTGGAATATATTTCAATTTCTAATACAGTAACTCCAAATATGTTAAAAACAGCCATCTTTTTTCAATGTCTATGAATAATTTTATCATAATTTTGATTAGATAGAATGTTCAAGAATGTCAACAAAAATAATTATTGAAAAAATAAGACAAATTAAAAATTCCTGATGCGGTATGCAATACTCTCTTTTCTTTTCTTATATTATAAATAAAAGACACATTATTTTTTACATAATTTATTATTTCTCTAGAAATCAGTGATATTTAAAAACCTCTCAAAATTTATGTTGTTGGCTTGAACATCTTCCTACAATTCAATGACTTATGTTGATTTATGTTTTAGAAGGAAAAATCAAACACAGAAAGCTATTTACATATTAAAGAATAAATTTCATTCAAGCGTCAACATTTGAAAGCAGACAATATTTATTTTTATTATAAGAATTCGAACCTGTAGGCAAATTTTTTATTTATGACCATTAATATTGAAACAAGGTGGTGAATAATATTTGACATGTAATAATGTTTTGTTATAAATAAGAGGAATGCCTGTTGGGAAGATATAATTTTCTGTACTTCAGTGAAGTGTCCATTCGTTGTATTTGTTGCTACAATTAGTTATTTAACTTTTAATGCTCTTTTTAAATATTCTGCTCACTTGTAAATATGAAAATTGAAATTTCAAAAACTCCATGCTTATATTTGAAGAATGGATAGCAATAACATTTTAGGGAAAATAGCGATGCACTAGATGAAAGGGTATGGCGATATAAGTTATTAGCTCATTACTCTAATAATCTAATTCCTTAAACAATCTGGAAATTGATAAATACTGACTTTTAATTATAATTTCTGAAATTTCGTCTTTTTATGAAAAAGACAAAATTGAAATTCCTTATATAGATAAATGTTTATCTAAAATGATATAGCTGGAGGAATAGAAACAATAAAACTCAATTTTTTTCATAGTCTCTTTGTAAAATTTGAAAATATTTTCTAATTTTTGCAAGCACCACTAATCAGTGAGTCTTGATGATTCTGCAGGGGCGGCGGGGATCTGGTGATAAGGTCTCGACCTCGGAACCGGAGGGTTTCAGGTTCGTGACCCGATTCCACCTATGAACTGTCTTGAAAGCGGGTCTGGTACACGTTAAAACCGTCCGGTCAAAACGCCCTCTCGCTGGTGTGGCGTGGTGTGGAGAGGGGGGATACCAGCTCTGGTGTCGTCCTCGTAATCTGAAAGCGGTTCAAAATTACGAGATCCGTCCCAAAATATCCCTTGCGTTGCTTTAAAACGGTACGTTAAGATAATTAATAAAATTAAACTAAACCTAATGATTCTGACAAAACCAAAATCTTTCCAAAGAACATTGAAAAGTGTCCAGCACTTCATACTTTGACATTTTCCATAGCTGTTCAGAAAATTTAGAAAGATGAACAATATAAATTGCATTCTTAAGGAATAATTGTCAATAAGTAATAGATTATTACATTTTCATTGGTATATTTTAAAAATAAATTATAGATAGATCTAAAGTATGTGATCTTTTTTTCTTTCCGCTTCATGTAAATTCCACTAAAAGGGCAACTCAAAAATGAGGATGAGAAGCTTCCAGTATGATGGTTGGCTCTCGCGGCCCTAGTGGGTACAGAAAGAGGTGGGGTGACGGGACATACTTCTTTAAGGAAGGGCTATGCCGTGGCCGGTGATAGCTCTTAGGACTCACCCACAGTTCCCGCCAGTGTTGCTTTCTCGGTGGTCAAGACAATTAGTTTTATCTATGTACCTACGGGTGAGTAAGAGTTGTCATTTCCTCTTGATGTGATACTTTTTGATATGATTTTAAACTGATTATTGTTATCAAAATTCGTAAATCCGGCAGTGATCATATTAAGTGGTGTCTACCGTGTATTTAATGCGCAGGGTTGTTAATAATGTCTATTTATACCTAATAAAATTATATTTCTTGCAAAATAAGATCCTTCAATGTATTTTCATTTTGAAAATTTATACATTAGTTTCATTCAAAATATATTATAGAGAAGTGATTAATAAAATGAATTCATTCAATGAAATTTAATAATTTCTGTCTGTCAGTCTTAAATAAAAAATTAATTTTGAAAATATTTTCATTTATTAAAAAAAAATAGACCGTAAATATACATACACGCATCGTTGCATTTTATCAAATTTTTTTCAGGTGATAAAATTTTCAATTAGTATTCTATACCGAGTGACGAAAATTATTTTCTTAAGAGAAAAGTGTAAATTAGTTAGAAAATAAGTGAAACAGTCTTTAAGCAAGAAATTTTTTGTGAAGCAACAAAGCAAGAAGTAATCAGGTTTTCAATAACAATTTTAATTCTAGAGTAACGAAAAATATTATTTCGATAACAAATTTTAATTCAACAATATTATAATATTTTTAGAACTATTCATGAGCCTTTATAATAATATTCCTTTTAATTTTATTTGATATCCTTATTTTTCATTTTCATCTTATTGACTGGCATTTCCGATCATTTTTACTTTCTACACTTTCTTTCCGCATAACATAATACATGCTTCAATTTTTCTCTTTAATACCATTATATGAGAAAAATGCTCATTAACTTAAATTCTATGATTTGATATTTGAAAATCCAATCATTTGAAATGTATATATAATTAAATTCTCCCAATTAAAAAATTCTATATTACTGTTATAAAACATACTGGACAGTTTTGTGAGAAGTGGAAAATAATATAGATATTTTGCAGAATGTATTTTTAGAATTTCACTACTTTTTTGTTGATTATCTAGAAATAAAATTAAACCAAATATTAAGACAACAACAACAAAAAGCATGTTTTGAATGTCTAATATCAAAAATTTAGATGCTGAAACTTGAAGGCTTTAAAATTTAAATGCCTAAAACTTATTACTAAAGCCTTTATGTCATTTTAAAAAGGTTTATATGCAATCCTTTTAATTCTTTTTCTCAGATAGTAAGAAGAAATGCTAACTGATAATAGTTGTTGACTTTTATTTGTAACAGATCGATTACAATAAATATCTTATTTCCAAACATCTAAAGTTTTTCTGTTCAATCAGTGAAGACTATACGTTCCAAGAAAAAGAAGAAAACTAATTAGTTCAAACTTTCATTAGATAGTGTAATGAGTTGTATCATATTTTACTAAAATTATTTAACATTTATATATAAAAAATGACATAAGATGGTTTTAGTTGTGAGTTATTAAAATAATAGTTGTCATTTGAAAGATTTATAACAAGTTATCATGTTCTGATCTTCTACAAATAATGGAAAAAGCTCAAAAAGGAAGAAACTCTTTTTTCAAACTTCCCACAAATAATTTCACATGAACTTTATTCTATTAAAGTTTCTGAATAAAATTAAATAAATAAATTTCACAATGAAAGCTAGAAATGTATTCAAATACCTAAATAAAATACCTTCTAGGAAATTACATTTAGTCATCTTCGATCAAATTTATAAATATCTTCAATAGCTTATTGCAGTGGAAATTTCGAAATAATTCGAAGAGGAATTTCTCTAAACACTAATTTTAGATTCTGATCTCTAACAGTATCTAAGTATAACCATGGTAACGTTTTGAAATGAATAAAAATATAGCCTATCGTAACCTACCATGTTCATTAACTATCACCATCGATAATGAAGACCTAATTAGCTGAAGTCCTAGCAGCCATTTTAGCAAATAAATCAGCATTTCACCATAAAACAATCTTAATGGCCTTGATATTGTTGTCACTCACAACTGGAAATAGTTTAGAATCATGCCCTTAAGAGCCAATAAATTTTCTTAAAGTGACCTGATTTATCGGTTACCATGATTTAAATTTAGATTCATGATAAGAAATCGTTAAAACGATGCATTTTCAACTATAGATATAAGCTAATTACTTAGATTCAATGAATTTTGAAATTAATTTGCGGAAATGTATTTGTCATTGAGATTAGAGTTTGTCGATTTAATTGCTTTACAGATTTTTGTGCAAACAAAAATTAGATTTATGAAGAGATTCTGTTTTTCAAGTCGACGCAATATTAACTTATGTTTATATAAATACATTATTATTTAAAGACATTTTTCCTAAAGGAAAATTATTGATTCCTATCGATAAGAATGATATAATGGATTTATTTAAAATTTGAAACTACCTTTTATTCTTTTTACTCTATTTCAATATTATTGAGTAATTGAGAGTACTCAAGGCGCAACTTAAATTCTTTTTATCAATATTACAGGCGCAATTATAAATATGAGGGGAAATTATGAATAGTGAACGTCAATTTGTTCAGTTGTTGTTGTTGCCGTGTCCATGGAAATGCAAAGAGTGAGAAAAGGAAGTCTCAGATATAGACAGAGGTCCGGAGGATCACTGCTACTATCTTTGGTGCTTAAGAGCTGTAAAGTATCTCCCGAAGTGGATCCATCAGTGGTAGCCAGCCAAGCTTTAAGATATCCGCGGTAATAGATGTGCACTCGAAGATTTTTCTCGGTGTGAGCTGAGTTTCCGGGCAGTTCTGGCAGTAAATAGAGAGTCTTGTCCCATCAAAAAGGATCTTCGTTCCCTTATAGTGATTTGTTCTTAATCTAGACAGTGTGGTTCTTACATTTCTAGGGAAATCAAAGTCAGTGATTAAAGGCTTCCTAGAGGGCTGATTTATAAGTCTACATTTGGTCACAGAGTTCGCATCTGGAAGTGTGATGGTGGAACTAGGTAGATTTATTTAGTTTGGTTTATTTAATGGTACATTTCGTAACTGTCCAAAGTCTATTATTTATTATTAAGGCCTGTTTTAAAGTTTTTTGGTACGATCCATAAAATTTAAAATAAGTTGTTATTTTTTTTAATTTTTTTATTCGAATTACTCTGAGATGGCATATTTTCAACGTTTCACTCAAATAAATGTGGAAGAAATCAAGTACCTATAAACTGTGGTTCTTCTACCTTGATGCCACAGTGAGTTTAAATATGTTGTGAAATAATTATTTTGTCTAAAGTGGCCATCACCCTAATTTTTTCATCTAATAGTACTGCTTCATCAATAGTTATATTTATCACTGTTAAAATAGATTTAGGAACCAATTTTCATTTTTTGCAAAGGTGATTTTGAAATTTTATTTTTTGTATAGAAACATTGTATTCTATGACTGCTTTGAAGAAACGCAAATCCTGGTATTTATTTCTAAATTACTTTTGATTTTTTTTGTTTTAATTAAAAATGAGATGAGTTTAGACATGGCATTTAGTTTATACGGATATTAGTAAAAATTAATTTTAAGAAAAAAACAAAATCATATTCTTATTTTTTTTAAAAAAAAGACCCTTGCAATTCGTAATTTAAATTTCTCAAGGATTTTGAACCGAAATAGCTTTGAATTTACCCTTTACTTTTCTGAAGGATCGTAAAATACTATTTTTGATAATTAATAATGTTTTTTTTATAGAAACGGGGAATTATTAGCATTGTTTATTTTCTTTATGTTTTAAGTGAAATTCTAAATTCTAATTATTTAGTCCAAAAATGTAGAATTTTACGATTATTTTCTAGTAAATATCTATGAATATCAGTACAAATTTTGTGTAAGTGAGTTAATAATGGTGCTCTTATTCGATGAAATGGAAACGATTAAACAAGACACATCTTGTGATGAATTCCTCCAAACGATTTAATTGCTCAATAATCCAATGTTTGTCTTCAGGTTGTAGTAGTATAGTGTCTTCAAAATCACATATTTAATGTATGTGTGTATATTGTTCCAGAAGTTGGCTCCGATGGGTTTATGGTACAAGAAGTTTAACAAGCTCGATAACGAAAAACGAATTTACGTCACAAGAAAATACGCACAAATGTAGTTAACTCTGACGGCGTATATACACAGAAAACTCTTTCAAAAATCAATAATACATAAGCAAACAGAAAATTGTTAAATAAACAATAGAAACAGAATTATCGCGCTTGATGCATCTGATAACACTGCAAAGAAATAATTCATTTGATTGATTCGCTTTATATAAATATTCCAACAGCGTAAAACATTTTCTGGAAGAATCTCTTTATATAAGTTTCTAAAAGAGAACAAAAATACCTATATTTTTCAGAGCCCTCATTTTTGTCATCAAAGTTGGCCACATCGGGGAATGATCACCAAATGCTTATATCAACTGGGTAAGTATCCATTATCTGATTGCAAATACAGATTCCATTAAAATTAGACAAATGATAGCTGAAACTGTTTCACGGAATCTATTAGACGACAATTCTTGTTTTGAAGAATCTTAGTTTAGTTCAACGAAACACTTTCTCTAATATCCTATTAATTATACCCTATTAGGCCTAACTTACGCAATTATCTATCAAATACATCTGCTACTAACTCTAATATTTCCAGTTGAACCATGTTATTTGTGCTCGCCATATAGGCTTACAAGTAAAAGTTATAGAACGCGAGAGTTGTTTTATTTGTCTGAGATTCCCCTCCTTGCAATAACATGAATTTCTTCCTAATTTCGTTTAATTTAGGGAAAACCCTGACTTGAAATTATATAAGGGTGGCAATAAGAGTGTCTTAGGTATAAACTTTGGCGAAATAGCAAGTACTAATTTAACATACTATTGAAAGGACTTCAACATTTTTGCGAATATTAATAATAATTAATGCTATTAAAAAACCAAATGCCAACAAAATTTTGCAAATTTTTCTAGATATTATTATTTACTGCATTTATATAAGGATTACTTTTATATAGTTGATTGCTATATAGACATATCAAGTATATTTTTAATCATTTTTGTGAGGAGGATTTTGAAACAATTCATTTTCTATAACTTTACTATATTTATGTCTACAACTCTCAATGAATTAAGCATTGTGGAGACATATATTCATAGAATATTGTAAAAATGAATAAATTATGATTTATGTATTTTTTATTGCGCATTATTGTTGAATAATATTTATAAATATTTTAAAAAATCAAACATTTCCAGATTTTATTCCAGAACTACTGTCTAATTGATGTTCAATATTCAAAATGTTAAATAGAAAAAATTATTTAGAAATATAAAAACCATTTATGTTATAGTTTACAGACCATCAAACTAATTACTATTTTATATTATATCTATTTTATTAATTTACTTAGCAATCTTAAAATTATCAAATAGTAATTAATCAAAAGTGAGTACTATGATGAAATAAAATTATTACAAAGAGGAAATGGGAAAGCTTTCCATTGAAAGTTCCTTATGACCTTAAACAGTCTCAAATATCTCTCAAGATTCTAACAATGAAGAAAAAGTGATATTCTTTCACATTAATAAAAAATAAAAATAATGATTTAATTTTACTCATCGAAAAGGCTATACGATCAAGTATTTTGCAAATGTAAAATTATGAATGTTTTTCTACTATACCTTTTGGATAGAGATTCAACCTTATTCAGCAGACAAGACAAGACGACATTCAGAGAAATTATTTCATCATTCTTTATATAATAGATGAAGAAAAAGATACACATTTTAAAATCTGATACAATACAATATGATGTATTAAAAAGCAATTTAGTTATTCCGAGCTTATTTTCATTTGCGTAAATCCTAGATTTCATTCTTAAGACAAGTGTTATTATTCATGAAATGAAGTTAATCGACTTCGAGTTTGTGTTAAAGAATCAAACTTTCTTATAAAAGCATAATTTACTTTCGAAATAGAATATGAAAAATTAAGAATAAATACAATTCTGCAACTTTTAGGGGAAAAGATGTTTTTTTTTAATAAACAAATATTTCATTATTAACATTAAAATAAATGCAGCAAAACAGATGCGAGTTTGTTTTCAGATAAGAATGAAATTTAAATGATAACAGGAAAAATATTCAGTGAAAACCAATAAGGAATAAAAATAATTAACATCAAGAAATACAAATATAACAAATGCATTCAAACAAAAGTACTAAACAAATAATAACTAAGATCAATTAAAAAAAATTTTAGACATTTTTCTTTTTTTAATTTTTTTTAAACTTATTTTTTTGAAAATTGATTAAATTGATGATTGCTTTAACTTGATTAATTTTTCTGCTTTAAATTTTGATAATAATCATAGTATTTTCAATGGATAGCTTAGTGAGTATTAAATTTCTCATTGCGTTTTATTCATTAAGATTGCAACTTTATGGTTAAAAATTGTAATTAATGTTTTGAAAATAATTTTATTTAACTTCCTATGATCCTTTTTTTAAATTTGTCGTATTGTGAAATTTTTATATCTCAATAATTTTTTACAATATATGTTAAAGTAACTGTTTCATAGACGTAGGCGTCTGTTTATATAATAGTTTATTGGAACAATCAGAATTCGAGCTTTTCCGTAGATGTATGCGTCGATTTATATGGTGGTTTATTGGAGCAATCAGA
>JAPMOR010081139.1:21384-52038 GCA_026543865.1 Argiope aurantia | reverse complement strand
CCTTTCTCTTCTTCTTCTTCTTTCTTCTTATGGAATACTTCTTTCAATTTTAGAGGAAGAGCTTGCTAATGCTTGGTAAAAATATGCAGATAAATAGTTTTGTATATTTACAATAAACAAGTGCACATAAAAATACTCTAATCCATAATGTTCTATTATTCAAAACAATATACATATTGAATGAGAATATCTTTGAAAGCAATAACTTAGTTTCACAAATTTCATAATTAATTTATACGATTGAATTTACTTTCAGCATTTTCAGAGATGTTTGAAACTAGAAATGTGCTTGAATTAAAACGACTTCAATATGAATTGAAAAATATTTTCCTGTCGAGTACTAAAAGATAATATTTAATAAAACAAAGACGAAAGCAATTATACTTTGTTATCTTGTGTAAGAATAGTATTACTCATAGATTAACTGAAAAATAAATATAGAATGAACTCATTTGATTAAATTTTAAAATTCCAGAATAATTTGATGCATAAAATCACGAGAGGGGTCAAATCAAATATCAAATGAAGCTACATTTCTTAAATTAAAACTGTGTAATTATTTAATTGCTTTTTGACAACTGAGAACAAGCAAGTATCGTGAAATGTTTGTAATGATTTAAAAATGTAACATTATTATATTTTCATTGCTCAGATGAATTTTAAAAGTTAATTGCTTCAGTTTAAAGTTCGTCTGCGTAATGCATTTATTTTATTCTAATTACTTTCTAAAAGTATAAAAAACGTAAAAAATTCCTAAATACTATCAGAAATAGATTTATGTAAAATTTAAAAGAAAACGTGGAAAAGTGTCTCATAATAATATTTAAATAAATAACATCTCTAATAACATCTCTAAATAAACATTTAATGGTGCAACAGGTTTCTGAGCACCATCTATGCCATTAATACTATGTTCTCCAACACAATTCATCAAGAAATTAAATTTAGTTCAATTATAAATTAACCTTGTATATGCCATAACACAGTCTAAACATTTTTTTTTCACCATTTTAATAGATGACATAGCAATATAAAGCATTCTTGGAAAATGATGCCTTATGAAGTGATTGGCTCGATATCTAGACCTAAGATCTAAAAGAATACACCGGGGGTCAAATTGAAATTCATAATTTGCCTTCCTTCGCTGGGAGCCATCCAGTACAAGAAAACAAAATTGTTAGAAGAATAGTATCTAAGCTTAAAGGCTATGTTGCTTTAATATGGCGTCGTACTTTTTAATTCATATTTTCGTTTTGTATTGGAATTTCTATTTTAAGCCTTTCTGCGCTGAAGACTCTTATACGCGATCATCAGTGTTATTGCTGCATGACTAATATTTCTTGATTTTGTCAATGGCTTACATGTATAATTTCACAGATATTTATGAAGTAATTCTAGAGATGATCGACAAAGTATGGGAGTTATGTCATCATATTGATACTGCCATTATACAAACGGTCATTACACAAAGCATAATTTAGCTAAATACTTATGTAAGAAATTATAATTTTTAATAAAAGTATTACATGGAAATAATTAACAGCGGGTGTATGATTTTTAAGAGATTTACTCTTATCCTTTAAGAGTTTGTTAAGAGGTAAGATTTGAATAAATAAATAAAAAATTCTTATTCAAAATATACCGAATATTGCTATAAATGTGCGTATTTCTTTCATATATATCTAAATTGAATCAAGTGTCGAACTATTAATTATTTAAATATTTGAATTATTAAAATTTAAATCTTCTAAAATATCCTAATTCGGCAAATCTCTTAGTTGAATATGAAAAAAAAAAAGTGATTCACCATTTCTGTTTTGTTCAAAATTAAAAAAAAAAGATTTATTTAATAATAATTATTATGCGAGAATCTCAATAATGGCAAAGACAAGAAATAATACATGCGGCCTTCATTATTATGTCAAATAAAACTCGAGATATTTTCAAAACTAGTTCACTTAACTTGTTCGCTCATATTAGTGAACTATTAATTTATAAATGATTATATATATATATATATATATATATATATATATATATATATATATAACCATCTTGTTATTTGCTCTGACAGAAAAACTCGAAATTAAACTGAATTAGTTTATTGAAAATTAAAAAATTCATGAAATACGGAATAAATAGGAAATGGAAATACTATTGCCGAGTTAATGAGTGGCAAAAACAGGCAATTAAATATTTTGAATGGGGAATTTGAATTAGCAATTTTAAAATAAAAACATTGTATCACATCAACCATGATTCAAATTATATTGAAAAAATTATTGAAATCCAGGAAAAAATTATGCCGAAATGAAACTGATAATATTAATTTTTTTAAGAATCTCAAATATAAAATAAAATTATTTTTGTAACATAATTGTTTTGTGTAATGCAAGCATTAATTTTCATAGTTATTAATTTTCTAACCATATCTTTACAAAATAATTTATACTTTCATTTCAGCAACTCATTTAATGTTTTTAAATATATATTCTATGAAAAGAGTCATCATATTATTCATTAAATTAAATATATGTATTACGCTGTGAGAAGGAAAATAGACACAGGACTCGAAAAAAACTGTGCCTGAACATCAAAACTATTCATCTTTCTGTTCTGAAAGACAGAACCAGTAGACGATACTATCTAATGTGTCATCCATTTCCCTCCCCTGTAAATTATTTTACTATCCCATCACTCCTGTGAAGCAATGAAGAAAGTAGAACAGTTTCTTCAAAGTTCTTTCAAATTGTAAAAAGCCATTACTTGAGTTCCAACTGACACTGCAAAAAAATTTGTCATTCAATTTGTCGCAGAAAAAATATTTAGCCTCAGTTAATTTGTTACTAATAACAGAAAGGAGAAGATAAAATGTTTTGAAAAAAATGTAATAGTTCAGTTAAAAATATTGCATCCATAAACACGATGTAATTGATGCAATAGAGTTTCGATACTAAGATATTTTATTGTATTATTAGAAGGTTTTAACGTTTCATCTAAAGTAAAATTTATTATTTTTCAGTACTTCGATTGTACTAAATGCATTGATACTGCTTAGCATTTATTCTAACTGAATACAAGGGATTTAGAACTTCATAGGAGGTTCGAATGTGTATATAAACCTATAATATTTTATCTTATCATGTTATCTAAATGTTGCAAAAATAAATACAAGTTTAAATATTTGCTCATTCCTGAATTACGACGAGGCTTAATAGTGGAATATGAACAGCGTGCAGAAGATTGCGAGACGTATGTTAATAACTACAAGATTGACTAACCAGTGATCGTCATTTTTATAAACCTGATAGAATAACGTACTCGTTCGCTATGAATTGTCTCCAGATTTTAACCTATTAATTGGTTTTTCCCCCACGACAAGCAATGTTGAAGGTATTTCATCTGCTAAATTCCTTTAGAAAGATTACTTAATTCTATATAACAAAGCAAAGCAGAGCTTATACTTATTTTGATGCTTAAGTGCTCCGAAGTCCCTTAAACCAACAAAGATAACATAATTGCTTCCATGCTTGAGGAACTTAGTTAGATATAACGGATCAGGTGATATTAGAATTACCATTAATTTACATAGTATGCAAAGAAGTTTTCCAAAATTAAAATTTCCAGAGTGGAATTATTTCTACAAAAATACATTAAAATGTTTCTAAGTTTTAAAATTTCGGTAAGGAATTTTTTTTCAAATAATTAATTAAATGTGATTTCATAGATTGATGAAAAATCTAGTTATTTCTGTTTATGATAAAAGAAAAAATATACCATTCAAATTCATGGCCTCTTTTATAAAATATGAAACTTGGCCATCTTAAATCATAAAATTGTTCTCGCAGCCTTTTGCAAATTGCAACTTGTGATTCTATCTCAAAGATTTTTTTGGGTACGCTTAATATACTTTAACCTGGGAATATGCACGCAAAGGTGCATATTCCCAGCAGGTCATCTCATTTACGCAAGGTCATCTCATTGTCAATATTTCTCCTTCTATATGTAAATAATTTTGATCAGAAAAGGACAAGCCATTAGTAATAACTTTCAAGATTATATTCATAGTTCAATTAGCTGTTGCTATTGTATATTTTTTTATTAAATTCCAGACATTTTGAGTCTTGAGTCCCGCATGTTCAATTATTTTTAATAGTCACCTTAAGATGTTTTGTTTACATTTTCTTACTATCTACTTCCTGGGTCAAATGCTACAATTAGAGTTAATGCTTACTGAATTTTTATTAAATAAAGATTGCATTGTTGGAGAATGTGATGAAATAGAAAAGTCTAAACTTTGAATCGGCATAAGTAAATTGAAAACTAATTATCAAAAATGTTGTTAAAAAAACACCTCTTGGAAATATCATATTTTTTTAAAAAGCACAAATGGTTATTGGATGCGCTTTAGTGAACGGCAGAATGATTAAAAATATAATGAAGTGTTCTAACGCATATATCAAAGGCACATTAAATGAAAAACATTAATGAAAAATTGAGAAAAAGTGGTGTTGGCCTTTAAAGATTTAATTCGGTTGTTTCATTTATGAGGCAAAAAGAATTTCCAATATTTCTTGTTGTTGTTACTTATGGCACTTGCCACGGACAAGCCCACTGTTCGAAGACAGCCGATTTAAGCCTGGGGGAGCGCGTCTTGTTTTTAACGTAGAGCCAACTAGGGCCAAGAGTACGACTTAACTACACACTCTTCACAGCTCTTTTTACGTGGCAGACGCATTCACACATTTCATTCACTCAGCCACAGATCGTAATTTAGACCTGAATCGGAGAACAATCACCCCTGATCCAGTAGCCCCAGTGGTATTACTCTCGACATGGAAGACTTTGTGACCACTACAGATTCATATGCGCTTCAGTCACTAAGCACGGGGGGGGGGGGGGATCTTCGGTTGGCGGGGTTCGAACTCGCAACCTAAGGGATATGAATCCAATGCTCTATCTGTTTTATTTACTTTTTACTGTTTTGAATAATCATGTTAAAATTTACAGTATATAAAGAAATTCAGTTTGTTTATCCATTGTAAAATAATGTTGGTATATATCACAATCCTCGTTCAGTTTCGAGCGAATCGTTTCAAACAAAATAATAGTTCTAACAATCAGCATCTATCTGGTTTTTATTTAGTCGAAACTAGCTGCATGACACTTTCAGATTAATATCAATTGGAAAATTATAAAGAATTCAAAATATAATCCAATCTGTTCATAACACAAGAAAAATCCACAAGAACAAAAATTGATATATAAGGGTTGGTTCGATAACAAAGGCAGACTTCAAAACATGCGAAATTTCTAACACGTCTCGCGATATTTTTTATTAGTCAATTTTCTATACTATGCAAATCTGAAATTTTTACATAAAATATTACCGTGCAGCTTCATGGGCATTAGAGTGTAACATATTCTGATATTCAAAAATTTAATATTAAACAGGGACATGAAAGAAACATAGTAATTTCTGCAAACCATTTTGCTTGAAGGAACATCTGGAGGAATAAATTCACCATAGCCAGACTGAAATTCAAATGTAGTGAAATAACCTTATAAGGAAAAACAGCAGAAATTATACTGCCTATAACATTATGCAAAATACCATGGTGTTCCATAACATTATTATTGAGGACACGTGTGTTGGAAGCAAAGAAATTTTAAAGTCTGATAATATTCAGCGGATTTTTTCAATAAACGAAGGAAGTTGTCGAAGAAAGTTCTGGTTATACGCTTTAAAAAGATCTTGAAAATTGTATGGGCATAATTCATATTTTACGCGCATTTGTTACGTATTAGAGTTTTAAAGGAATTTAAATAAATCTTATGAAGAGTAAAATAAGCTATGGATATTTTAGATTTAGGAAGCAACGATAAGCAAAAAATTGAAATATAAAATAAAATTTTTTTATGATAAAAATGAATGATTTTTTTTCTTTGTTTAATTTTTTTTAAGAAATGAAAATGAAGTTATTCTTAGCTGAGAAAAAGTTTTCTTTAAAATGAAATTAATTTTAATAATAATTGTTTTATAATAATCTTTAAAGGAAATTTAAAATATTAGATAAAAATAGTGTATGAAGGTAGTCTGAGGAGATTTTCAGAAATATTATTTTATAATATATCATATATAATTTCTTTATCTCAAAATATCTTCTACAAATCAAATGTGTATTTTTTTTATACTTTTGCTTACCTCTGCATTCATAGCAATATTCGAACATGAATTAAAAAAAAACTATCAATGCTTAGTTTTAAAATCTAAGTACGGAAGAGCCTAAATTACCAGCTATTTTTAAAATAGCTCTTTTCAAAAAAAAAAAAAAAAAAAAAAAGATTGATATTGTATATCACATCATTTCTCTTGTAAAAAAATTTAGTAAACATTACCAAATATAATCAATATTAACGCTGCCACTAGCACAGCGAAAACTTGTGATCGATAACTTTATCGAAAACTTGTGATTTCATTTGATTTTCTTTCATTTGATTTCATTTTCGACAATACTTTATTTATTTTTAGTAGTGCATTAACTTAAAGCATTTTGAAAAGAAATAAAATCTTATAATTGTTTCAAATCAATCGAGAAACCTGTATCAATAGTAGAAAATGTATTAATTCTATATTTTCTATTTCTTGTTTTTCTTTTTATGCTTATTTGTTTGTCCAAACAAAAATGGTACATCAAGTAAAGTTATGATGTCATTAAATTGGTATAAAGTTATAGATATCATAAAATTCTAATAGTTTGCATGGTACATAAAAAGGCACCACTTTGACCAAATAATTTGAGGTATTTATTAGACTACTTGAATGACTTCTTAATCAAGATTTCAGATAAATCAAATTTCTGCTAGGATCAAGACCCTCATCAGCCGACAAATGAAATCCAGATAACTGACAAAATTCTTGTCAGGAGCAAGGTTTTCTTCTGATGACAAGAAAGTCAACACAACCGATAAAATATGTTTCAAAAATAAAGATCTCTTCAGACGATAGATGAAATAAAGATATATGCCAAGAAGTTACATTTATTAAGACCAATTTACTAGCAACTATCTAGAATTCATCTATCTTAACAAGAGCATTCTTATTTATAAGTAATCCTTCTTTTACGAGAACATGAGTAATTTTTAGGAACCGAAGCTTTAATGAGAGTATTATGGGAATAGAACCACACTTCCCATTTGAGGATTTATGGCAGATATTGAGTTTGGTGGGCAATGTGGAAAGTGGCACACACTGGGTATCTCTCCGATTCAAAAGAGAAGTAATATTTGGCGACATGACTGTTCTTTGAAAATGATTCTCTAGTACATTCGGTTGGAATTTATGGTCTTATTTTTCTAATTCTGATTTACTTTATACTTCCTAATTACTTGAACATTCTATATAATTTTAGGCCTCAAATTTCAAAGATCATTCGAATTTTAAGTACCTCAGAGTTATGGAAAGCTCAAACGTTTCTTTTAAAGATAAGAAATATTATCTGCCCTCTTCTCCAAAAAGCAATTATAGAATGGGACGATATAAAAAAAAAGGAACCCGAAATAACTACAGGGCATTAAACAAATCTATACTTGGATTCCTTCGACAGTCCGAAAAACCTTTCATACTATCCTCCCCCCTTCCTCAGACCTATTTAGGGCAGCGTCTTCCATGGTCAAAACTCATGCTTCGGGTATTCAGTCAATCGTACCTTAACGCACGGAAGAGGAATATTTCGCAGTCACAATACGGACGTTTGGGGATTTTCAATATTGATAGAGTTAATTTTAAATAATCTTGCATTCTTCAGCCTAAAACAGTTAAATTCAAATAAAAAATTATCTTTACATTTAAAAAATAATATTTTTAGTTAGTAAACTCTTCAAAAAGAGTAAGGAAGGAAAGCATATGTTTAATATTCTTTTCTTTATATATTTACAAGTTGCCTCAGACTGGAATCAAATAAGAGGTATAAAGGGCAACAATTATTTCCCCAATTTTTCAAGTCAGAATTTTCCTAATTCCTCTACTGAAATTTTTAAAAGTTCGTTTCATGTCTTTTGCATTCCTGAAATACTTCGACTTATCGCTCATAAATTTGAAGTACTCACTGAAAGAAATTTTAGTAAAAGTTATTATTTCTATAAGAAGAAAAAAACATTTAAAATTGTTTGAATTTCTACTGAGTTAGTTATAAAAACGAAATTTTGCAATGAGCTTACAGATTAGAACGGAAATGTAACGTAATTTTTAATATAGAAGAGATAACAAAATTCTTGAATGTGCTTCAAATAGCAACCACTACTTATTTAATTTGAAAGCACGTAAAATTTAACAAAAGAACAGGACTCGTGAACACTGAATTTTTCTTCTGTAATTTAATTAAACTCTTCCACTTTAATTGCTTTAAAAAGGCTAAATTTAGTTGAGTGTAAAGTAGGAAAGGAACATTTATGAAAAAAAAAAACACAGGTAAATGCCACTTAATGAAGCTTACACAAAACAACTTAATCTTGAGACAACAAAGAAAAATAAGAAAATTTAATTAAAATGAAAGATTTTTCGTAATTTTAGGCAAGTAAATTAAGAAAAGATTGTAAACTGATATTTTTTAAATTTATTTTCAAAATCAATACACCATTGTAATTATCGTACATTTAGTCTATACCATTCAGAGATAAATCTGGAATTTTCTTTGGTTTTCAGCTTTTTTAAAATTTACAACTTTTGTGTGTCAGATTTTATTTCTATTTTATTATTATAGGGAAATTTTTAATAGAAAGAAGAAGAAAGAGAACGACATTTGAGAAAGTGGTTGGAAAGTGACGCTGACGGGGATGGAATGTCATATTTAGATCAGTTTAATATATATTTTTAAATCCCGACAAATTTAACCAATTCCAAGTTTCTTCTGAATATAAAAATTGTGTTTGTTTCATTGTAGAAAATAAGTGATGCATTATTATTACTCTAGATATAAAACTAATTTCATAATTGTTCTATCATACATTCTTAATATTAAAATTTGTTTAACTTTTAAAATACTATGCAATATTATACTAGTACTACCTAAACCAACGGGAGTAATGTGCTCGGAATCTTATAGCATAATCTTTAATAAAGATGTTGTCATCTCTCCATCTTGTATAGAAATCGGGGCATTGAGTAATTCTGTAAAGTGCAAGAGTGTTCATATTTTATCTTTAATGCATTACATCAGTACTTTGTGTTTAGTAGTATAGCTTAAAAAGGGGAATATGCCTTATGGACATATTTATTTCGACCAAATTAAGCCCACATTTAGCATCATCAAAGATCACACACCATTTCTTATTGATCTAAATCGTTGGATTTTTATGTTATCACGTTTATGAGAATGTATAGACCATCAGATAACTCAAAATTTGGTACGGATGTAGAAATGCTATAAATATACATTAGATTATAAGCATTTGCCTCTTTTTTGTAGGTATCGTGTTTCATATACTTCGCATAGACAGTAAAGAATGCAAATTTATTTCTGCTGAATAAATTTAAATTGGTAATAATCAAAATTCTTTTTTAAAATATTCGATTTCATGCAATTTTATATCGACGTCTTTTTGTTCGAATTTCGTAAAAAAATGTATAAACGCTCTAAAAAATAAATGAAGTATCATTATTTTAATGATTTTTACATGATAAATATTTCAATATATTAAAAAGTAAATGAAACAAAACTCGAGAATTTTTTGATTTTCCACAATTTTTTAGATGAAATTCAAAATAACATTGTGTCATTATGCAGTCGTTTTCAATTAGGAAATTGGAAAAGAAGAAAGAGAAATTGAAATTCGTGCTTAAGAATTGCTGATATTATGTTTGTATGAAATTAATAGAAAATTATAATGCATGCTCATCTTTCCATCTGCATGTTTGATTTGGAAAATATGTAATTGGAAATTAATTGGTTTTCTAAAAAGATGTCAAGAAGAAGCATAATTTCAGAGACAGAAGAAATAAGATGCTTACTGGAAATATGTTGTATTTTATTTTACGTAAAAAAAAACGTTCTTTCGGTATTAAAGATTAATTTCAATGATAAAAAAAAGTAACAAAAAGTTGAGGGATTGATTTTGTGTTGCGTCAGTCTGAAGTAACAGAAAATTGACACAATAAAGTTAATGTTCTCCTGTTACATTCCAGTTTTAGAGAAAAAGAAAATTCAAAATTAATCGTTTGGTATCTTTTTCCTTAGAAATTGCTATTATGAGAACATTATTTATCTCATAATATGTACCAATGGATAATACAGATTATTTAAAATTTTAATTAAAAATAAATAAATAATAGCTTTAAAATTTTGCCTCAATTTAATTGTAGTATTTATAATTTTTTAGTAAATTCTTCTTAATTTAAAATTAGAGTTTTGCAATTGCAACATAATTTATTTGTATAAAAAAGAAAATTATAATAGATTTGTTAAAGTGTTAGATTGAATAAAATTAGTAAAGAATGTAAAACTGTTTTTACATAAGAACGAAGTCCCAAATATCACAGACTGACATCATTATTTAAATAAGACAATTACTCATTTTCTTATTAATGGTTCAAATGTATCATCAGGCCTGTTGCTATGTGATTTACATAACACACATAATCATATAATTTTAACAGCTCCTCCACATGTTTTTCGATCGACAGATAGAACAATTTTAGATCAACGAATGCGTATGGTATTCTTATTATTTAAAGTATTCAATAAACAAATTTCAATTGTAAAATATGTATAAACTTTACTAAATTATCAAAGTGATGAAACGATTTGAAAAGCGTTGAAAAGTAATGATATTTAAACAAATCCATCAAGTTGAAAGAAATTATTGGGCATAAATGTCCTCACATTTCTGTTGAAATAATTATAGTTTTAATACCGTATATAATCTTTCCTATGTAAATGTATGAAACTAAGCTCGTAAAGCATTCGCAGAGGCTCCAATTGCTTTAATTTGACATAAGCTGCTGTTTTATTTCCGCATTATTTCGATGTCTTATTTAATTATCTCTCTGTTTCTTTTGTCCCCGATTTCATTCTTATTTTTTGACATTGCGAATTCAGCAACAATACATAAAATAGATATTTGCCATTTACATTTTTGAAAATTTTGTTGTCTTAATGATAATTATGAATTTTCAATATTCGGTTTCTCGTTCTGCACTTTGAAATAGAGACGTTAAATTTGAACATATTTGTTGATATTTATGGTTTCTTGGAGCATTGCACTTTCAGATTTATTATAACTGTGAAGACATAAATAATTTTGTTTTGTCTTAAATTCTTAAAATCAATGCAAAGTTGATTCAAAAAATTTTCAGCAGCTGAAATTATTTAATGTTTTTTCCGAAAGTAAATAATCTCGAAAGTAGGTGTTATGGATGCACTAAAACTCAAATTTACTATTCTTCTAAATCTTCCTAAAACGTCATTTACTCTTTCTATCTTCTTTTATTAAATATATTTCTTAATAATTGGAACGATACTTATAAATATCTTATTCATCTTTATGCCACGATTGAAAGTTATTGTTAATACTTTTCATTTATTATTAAACGAAAACAACTCACATACTAATTCATTTTATTCTACAGTCGCCTTTGGCGATCTAGTTCATCGGGAGTAGTGATCGCTGAAATTTTCAATTAAATAATTTATGTCTTGAGTTAATCCGATTTGGCTAATTTGAGACTCATATCAATAGCCTTTGAATAGTTAAGTCGTTGATAAAACTCTGGGGACTGAATATTAAGCAAAGTTATCTTGTAGAATGTAATTTTATTGTTTCTACTCAAATTATTAACTTTATTAGTAAATTGTATGATTTGGTAGAAGTCATATATGACCATACTGCGCCATAGTATTAAAATGGAGAACAAGGATTATGTCTCAAAGCACTAGTCTTTAGGAAAATAAAAAAAATGATAGTAATACGAAAAAAAGGAAAAAGCAATAGCTATTAAAATTTAAAAAGAAATTTGAATGAGATTGTTACTCTACTAGGTCTTGCATATTTAAAATTAATGAATTAAAGAAATATATGGCATGGTAATTAAAAACTAGACATTCAGTTAAAACATGCAAAGTGAATTACATATTAAGTTTTCTTTATTTTCTAAGAATTGCACCTAACTGTCTTAGATTTATAAGTAATAATGAGGAATCTAAAGAGTTAAGCCTTTTAAGTGCCTACAAACCCCGATCCCTCCAAATAGCAACATAGAAAGCATTTCCTATATGCTTAGGAAGGCAAAGCTTTATTAGAGAAATGATTAAGTTTGTCCGAAATCATTTTCGAATTACGAAAGGTAAAATTTAAAAGTCCATTCTTAACACATTATAAACACATTTTTTGACAATGAAAGTACTTTACGTGTGAGATCTATTAAATTCTTTAAACCATTTAAATCGAAGCGTTCACATGGCTGATATGAAAAACATCCCTTTTAAAAAATAATATACAAAAGATGTAATGTTACTTGTTTGAGTGATTATTTTAGGATTTGTCCAATAAATTTATTACAAGAGTATTGGATAATTAGCATTACAAAATTTACAAAAATCATACGCAAGAAAACGCTATTTGTACTGAATATAGGGAAGAAAATTGAACAGTTAATGAAAAATCATTTACTGCTAAGAACAGTTCTAGCCATTCTTCTTCTCAATATTTGTGTTGATTGCGTCTTCCACTGAATATTTTCAGCAAAGGATTGGAAGAAGGAAAGTGAAGCTTTCTCTAGTTATACTTATATATTTGATTACGAGGACGATATATAAGGAAGTTACTGAACTGATTGCAAAAGCTTTCATCGTGGCGATGAGGGTTTTCAGCTCGCGTTGCTGTATTCCTCGTCATATACATTGCAACAAAGTAACTAAGTAAACGTCAAAGGTGGCAAAAATATATTGGACGACTTTCATCGATTCTTTTTGCCGATCAACCAGAACGAAGTCATCGCTCATTGCCTCTGTCCATCAAAAATCAATTTCCACGTAATTCGGCCAGCTGCGTCTTATTTTGGAGGACTGCTGTTAGCTGTAAACAAATCGATGAAAGTTTCAATTCCGTCAATTGATAAAAAGAATGCTACTACGTTCGAGGAACTTTCAACACTTCTAAAGGTCAAAATCGAAGGTTGGCTTAATTTTCGATTGTTGACAGTGGACTCTACCAATGGGGAATCACAAATTTTTACTCCATATCGTTTCCTCATTATCGATATGCTAGCTAATCTACCAGATGGCGCTACTGTTGATAGCAGGTCACTGTTGTCCAGATGGAAGCTAGTTCGGAGAAAAATCTGAAAGTTTTGAAATTCATGGAAACGAGGTGTATATTTCATAAATGAATATTTATCTTGCAACCAGAGACATTATTCCAAATTTCAAACAATTACGTCTAATTTTCGTATGACGAAAAATTACAGTTCTATTTTTCATATCAAACAAAAGTAAGAAATTAAACAAATGTTGCTTTTCATCTTTTCGATATCTGTTCAAAAATTTTTATCACCTGATATTATTTATAAATTTTTAAAAAGTGAATCATAATCGATCTCTGATTTCAACTGTGTAATTAGAGCTAATAATAACACTAGCATTACTTGTGAAAGAGTGAAAGATTTCAAGTAAGGAATTGAATTGAATATAAGATGTAAAGAATAATAAAATTTTGCCGTCATCAAATTTCCTAAAAACAAAAAAGTAATATTTCTATTTATTCGCCATTTTAAAAGAAATAGGTTAAAACAGATTATGGAGACTTAATTACTGCCTGCTATGTCTTCATCGATTTTCCATAGAAAGTAGAATTTTCTTGCATTGATTTTTAATAATGATCTTAAATTTAATTAATCGTGAATCAATGACCAGTTATAGTTGATTTATATTTACTATCCCATCAGGAGAAATTATCGCATACTAAATATACTGCTCGTAATTGAAGTATCAACCAAAGTTGAAATCTCATATGAAAGCGTTAAAATTATAAACATTTATCATGATTTAAAAATTTTGATTGTTCTTCCGGGACCTTTTATATTAGAAAGTAGTTTCATTTAACTAAATATAAAATACGTTAAATGCATTATTATCGTGCCATTGGAATCGATGTTATGATGCTACGTGGTATCAGAAATGAAACTTTATCATTGTCAATGGAGTTGTGAATATATTAGGATTGACATATAGAATTGCATTCACAATTATACCCAAAACAATGACTCAAACACAACCGACAACATTCGTGACATTTATTATTTGACATTTACTTTTTGGATATTAAAGGCTCAGCCCTTCTAAACACTTATCAATAACATGATTGGTTAAAATTGTGAATACCGTTACCATTTGCTAAATAAATGAGCGTGTGAAATATGCAGTCAGGATTTCTTCAGTCTTGGTCGAATTAGCGAATCGCTCTGAGCTTTTTGCGAGTTGGTAATGTGATTACTATTACAGGAAAACAACGTGCCCCAAGAATTGTGACAGTTAGGCAAAATTGAAAAAAATATTACTAGGATGAGAGGGTGTGTCGTACAGGTGTCAATCATAAAAACAATTACATGGTGCATTTAACCCTTTAAAGGACCAATTTTTTTCTAGTCATATTATGTTAAAATATTTTAGGCTTGAAATTAGAATAAGAAAAGGGATTCATTTAGCTTATTAGATAAATTTAATTTGATTAATTAATAATTAAGTAACAAATCAAGACACATCATTTTGTCTGAGATAAAAAACTGAAGCATCTAAGTTTCTGACTTACTAAAAAAAATTGTCAGAACTTATGCCAATGTACATAATTTCATACAAGGATTGATAAATTTGGTGGGAAGCATACTTTCCACGGCCCTAGAAAGTGTTAAAACACAATCGTAAAACTGCTTAAGATTCAGTCAGGCAATGAATCTTATAGAGGTGAAAGAATGTTCAGGCACAAAAAAAATGCTTTATATATTTTTATCCTATTTGATCTGAGAAGCATTTACTATTCTCGAGCTGGCAACGATTATGTTCACAATATAGCTCAATAACTGCATCATGATCAAAAATGATTTGGAACTCTATATTATTAGTTAAATTATCCTCATTTCAGTTTTATCACGATTTCTGTACATAAATTGCAAATTTTATTGTTTGTATTAAATCTATAGTTTTTTTCCTTGAAGCATTTCATAAAAACTGTTTGATTTAATTCAAAATGTTTTAATGCATTTTGTTATCGTGGAATTATTCTTGTTCTCTCACTATCTCTTAGAAGTTTAGTAGTAATTCATCAAATAGCCTAATTTATCAAAAGCCAACATGCATACTCATCTATATTATTTAATTGATTGGAGATATAGATAGGAGTAACTTAACAAAAGAAAAAGAAAAGAAATGCAGGTTGTCCAATATCTTCTTTCTTACATTGAATTTGAATATTCCAAGGATTCAATTCTTTTTTTATACTTTATTTAACACAAAACTAAAAATAAATGTAAAGAATATTGAAAGTTTCATTCAAGTAGAGAAAATTACTGTTTTCAACTGATTCTAAAAACCATGAATAAGAAAAAGAAATTTAAAAAAAGTAATTCACCCTGAAAAGAAAACGGAACAACAACAGAAAAGAGAATGCATTTCAAATAAATGAAATTCTTATCCGCGTCCTTTTTATTCAAGCGTGGAGATTTCCGAAGAAATTAAATGTTAAAAGAAGTTAATTCTAAATTGTGAATCGATCTATAAGAAAGAATTTTCCAATAGCTTTGAAGTTGCAAAACTGACATTTTCCGTTTGTTCAGAATGAAAAAAATGTGGGCTATGAGAGCTCTATTATTCATATGGATGCTCAGTTTAGAATGAAAGTAATAAAATAAACTTTACGAGTACATAGGATCAGTTAAGGTAATTGGGCACATATTTTTGCAGTTCTTGTCATTTTATTTGATTTGAAATCATCGTATAAAAAGTAAATAAATCCATGATTTATGTGACTGACTGCATAATCATATTCGGCATATTATGAGTTCTGCATAATCATATTCAGGACTCATTAAGCAATGCATTTATTCAAAGCAATTTATTACAATGATATTCATAATTACTCTGGTGTATCCTGATTACCCCAAGGACTAAGAGTAGTTGGGAATGCCATTTTTTTATAAATACACTAACCAACTGATTAAAAGACAATATATTTGAGATGATATTTAATATTTCATATAATACCAACTAGAAACTATCATAAATATTTAATATATCCAACTTAGTGAAATGTATAATCATTCTATCACCAAATTGTTAGGAAAACTCGAGAAATGAACCATTGAATAACAGAAATGACTAGAGTTTGTGAGACGCGAGAAGAAAATATCCAAGACATAGAAATGTACTTTAAAATTAGAAAGGAGTAGTAATTCAGTTTAATAATATAAAATACAGCCCCTTGAAAAAAAGGGAGTTGCCCAATTTTATTCTGGCATCATTCATCGTACAGATATAAAACAGATGTCATTTGAAAGGGCGTAATGCACTCTAAATGATTTTTGAATAATAAAATATTTCGTAAGGGGTCGTCTGTATATTGAAATATGAAAAAAATTGAAAATTTTCGAATAGCAACACTCAATTTTTCACATCAAATTTTAGTTCTACATCAAGAGTTATCAAACAGAAACCAAATTTAATTTGCTTAGGTACATTCTTTTCGAAAGGATAAGCTAATAAAATTTTAATTAATTTTTTTCTGTTTTAGAAAAAAATGTTCTTTTATAAATTTTATATTATTAAACTGGTTATTTTTAAAGACATCCAAAGGAATAATAATTGTTATAATTTTCTATTTATCATAATTATTTTTATATTTATATATAATTTTTTATAGTTGTGCATAATTATTCTTATATTTATACCTCCTTCCAAATTTCTATTCATATGAGAAACTGCAAGACATATTATGAATTATAGCTTTAAAAAAAGTGCGACAATAATGAAAGTTAAAGATATAAATGAGCTTTTAGTGATGTTCTTCAATTTGATTTCACGTCTGTAACACGAATATATCCTGCATACATGACTTGATACAGTGAAATGTTTCTCAAACAAAAAGTGTTTGCATAAAAAATTTTCATATACGTCATGTAATCTAAGAAATTTTATAAAAATATTTTAATAAAACACATAAATCTTCAAATATAGTTATAAGCATAACGCACGTCACAGGCTTTAAAGATAAAAAATGAACTTTATTTTTTTTTCAACTGAGATATACAAGATGTTGTAAAAATAAAAAATTAGTGATATAAGTAATATTTTCCCTCATATAAAAAGAAGAACTATACAACCTCTATTTTTCCGTTTATAACTGTTACCCTGTCTTCTAAGTTTGAGTGAGAAGAGCTTAGTACATCTAAATGTACGTGACTGTTGTACATTAAGCAACTCCCACTATCTTCTGATCTTTTCACCACTTTCGTCTAAATCGTTTTCCGAGAGAAAGTGCTTAGAACTCAGGATCGTAAATGGACACGAAATCGTAGCTGTTATGTAGGATAGTTAAAACACGGAATGAGTTACAAGATGCTATTTTGTATATTAAAAAAAACTGATAAAAAAAGTAACCAAACGAAATTTCGCTAACACTTCAATGCTAAAATATGCGCATGCATAATGCATCAAGAAATAACGAAAAATTAATTTTATTGTAAATGGAAAAAAATTCATTCTTTATATATCCCATATATGACACTTTAAGGTAAAATATGTGAATTTGAAAAGTTTCACAAACAATTTTTTTCATTAATCAGGTTGTAACTACTTATTTTTGATTTTGTAAAAAAAAGAGAAAAGCACAAATATATTGTTCTTAAAAGTTTTATATTTATTACTTCAAAATTGTTAGAAATGTGAATTGCAAAAGATCAATGCCTTCTTTGTAGAATCAAAGTTTGATAATTTTTAAAGGTCATCAAAAATTATATTTATTTAAAAATAGCCACTGTATTCATTAGCCATCTTTAAAACTCGGCCATTAAAAGATAGATTATTTTTTAACAAATATCTAAATGTATTCTAAAATTTTCAACAAGTAACCATTATTTCGAAGTTATATCTTCTAAGAAGCAGAATTTGGAACGTATACCTACTTTTCATCAGTTAACCAAAATATACTTTTTAAAAATAAATTAAAAGCTAGAAAATATCACAATAAATTAACTAATTAAATAATAAATTAAAAGATTTAAGATGTATAAAAAACGATATTCTGTTAAAATGTTTGAGTATGAAAAGTGAATTCAACATGTGATGTTTACTTAAATAGCATATACATTATTTCTTGAATGACTGATAAAAGAAATTGTACTTCTCAACCTTTTTTGACTTAAAATTTTCAAAATAAGACATAGAAATTACTGTTTTTACAGGTACCGCAAATAAGTCATTTGAGTCTATACGATTAATAAAAATGTATATTATTCATTTTATTTAATCATAATATTTGTAAAATATTTTTATTAAAGGAGTTGAAATAGATTCTAGTTTATTCAATTTTATTAAAAAGTAGATTGAAACAAAGGATCTGAGTATATCAAAAGTTTAAAAAAAAAGACTGGAAGGTTTTATATAACATTTGGAAATTCAAAGTTATTCTGAATGAAAACAAATATAAATGTAAATAAATAAATTAGATCATATATTTTCAGCCGAACAAATTACCACAAAAGGGCTTTTGATTTGTTCAACGGAAGACTGAAGCACAGGAAAATATGGAATCAATTTATTATATTCCCACTGTAAATTTAAGAAAAAACACATGAAATAAGTATAGCAATTCCATTTTCAGACTATCATTCAGTCTGGATTGTTTTTTTAAAAATAGTCTGGAGATGTAAAATAGTAATTGGAGATGTCTTACTTTGAACTTATAAACTGAATACTAGCGAATTCCATATTAAAATGCGATGTTTCATTTTATTAGAATAAAACTGTAAATGCATCTGTTATGATATATCATTCATCTTAAGTATAACATTAAAAAAAATACGGATGTCTTGAATCTAAGAAAGGAAAAGAAACACCCTAAAAAAGTCATTTCTACCAATTAGTTGCCTGAATGGATCATTTCTATAATGCAATTTATTTTCCAATTGTTTCAAAAATATTACAATTGTTTCTTAAAAATAAGAATTACAATACAATATTAATATGGTATAAGGTATGGAAATTATATTCGATATATTTCATTATTTCACAATATTAGAGTAGTTCTTTTTATTATGATGACTGGATAAAATACAGATGCTTTGCCAAAAATTCATTTAAATATTTTCTAACAAAACACGAAAATGCAAAGATTTTCAACACGATTTAAGTAAAGCACCATTAAGCAGAAAGAAAATACTATTCTTGAATTGAAAGGAAGTAATTAATCTGAATAAAGCAAAGCATTGCAACTTAGTAATATTGATAAAGCAATAAACCAAATGGCATCGGTATGCCAGCTGCAATGTTGTTCGATTTATCATCAGGTTCATCAGGAACTCCCAATTTCGATAATCACTGACTATCGAAACAAAAATCCATTATGGCAAATCCATAAACATAGTGATGCTGCTTATAGCACTTCATAAAAAAGGTTGTAAGCCATTATCTAGGTAAACACCCCTTGCTACAATTAGATAGATTTTTATATTAGATTTGATGATGGATAATATGTGTTTGCATGCTTAATATTTTTATTTACCGTTTATATTTACAAAAGGCTAATAATTAAAATTATGTCTGGAAAAAATAATGATAAATGCTGTTTTACATTAAGAGTGATTAAGTAGATAGTAAAAAGCTTTACAATCTTAGAAATAATTTTGAGAATTCTCTTTGGATATATTTCGTTTGATCCGTATTGCATCATAAATAAGTAACAAGTAAGTTTTTTTTGTTTGTTATTTGGTAATTCAATTATTCTATTTTCTAAGATTAAATGGACTTTTCTTCAGATATACACCTGAAAATCGCTTATAAATTTAAAAAGCTAATTTGATTTTGTTTCATAATCCTAAAAAATACGCACAAAATTAATAATGGGAAAAAATGGAACACGTTTGTATGGTTATGGTTAATTGTTGATTCCTATTTTGAGAGAAAATAATATGGGCCTTTTTCTTTAATCTATAATTTTAAAGCAATGACATTTCGATAACATTAAATATTTTTATTCAGGCTTTAAGTGAATATTGCTGATTAAAAATACATTTAGTATTGCCACATAATACCAAATGGCTTAAATTAAAAGATATTTCAACTGAATAAATATTGTGTGTGCCAAAATTAAAAAACAAAACCAAACTGAATTGTTAATTCTTTAGCAGATCGGAGATTTAATTTCCAGAACACTGATCTGTGAAATAAACTAGATCTCATTTGATTGTAAATTTATAAAATATTAATAAATAAATCTATATTGAGAACAATCGGGAATATCATTTTATAAAATATGTAATAAAATAATTTCTTATAACTAAACTCACAATTATAGAATCACTAAATAGAATCATCTGAAGGAACATTTCATCATATTCTTAGTTACTATTATTAGTTTTCAAATGATTTATGTTTTATCAAATTATTTCTATGCATTAAAATAACTTCATATATATATATATATATATATATATATATATATATATTGATTCATATGTTTTTGCTATCAATCACGTGTTTTTAAAATCCCGGGAAAAGTATATGGATTTCTCTAGAAGGATTTTATATCTTCTATCCTAATATAAGTATTCCTACTGTCAAAAATCGAAGTGTCGAAAATTATTTTATAATCGAGAAACTTTATTTTTGTCTCCAAACTCTTTGGCAACTCTGTAGGGCTGGGTATTATTGAACTGGTATCCTTTCAACATCCATTAAAGTATGTGTAAAATTTTCTTCTTTATTAGGAGATCGACTGGCAGAGAAGCTATATTACAGATTAATTACGATATGCTGTCCTATTACTTATATAAAAGGCCAAAATCTCACATCTGAACATTCTTTTCGGGAATTCGTCAATATTTTGTGATTCTCGTGTCTTTTCGAATATTGTTTATGACTAACCATAACCATATGAAATACAGAAGTCACCTACAAGTAGAATACTTTGATTTAAGAAGCAAAAGAACTTACTCTGATTTAGTTATTTTACCGATTTCATAGTTACTTCATCGCAGATATGCCAACTTTCACATCCATAAATGAATTGAATATTAATTTCGTTAGCATAGTTAATAGAATTTACTTAAACGAAGGCAAAAAGATTTCACATTGAAAGTTGGAAAAAAAATATAAACTTTAAATTCAGCAAGCGTTTGCTAGCAACTGAAAAGAATCAATTCTACTAACCAGCTAGATAACTTTTCCCAAGTGACACTTCGTTTTAACCACTGGAAAATTCTCTTAACATCTACTACAATTTTTCTTTATGAAGATCGCAATCTATGCATAGAAGGAGGAATTGCTGTTTTGTTATTTAAAAAAAATGTTATTGTAAGTGCATCTAAGAGCTGAACTATTATTTTTCTCTTTCCTTTTAAGTTCACACCGTAAAATATTTGAATTCAAAATTTTTTAGGTTTTCTTGATCAGTATTATCTTGGGAATCATATATGGGTCATGTAAGAGTTCATACTCATTCTGTATACATAAATCATGAAATCGTATCTTATTTTGTTATATATGATAATTATATTTAATACTGAGATTATTTCCCCAGTTTTTTTAACTGGTAAAATATCGAATTGATTACAACTTTAAAGTTTGAAGGATAATAGAGAACCAAACAATTTTTGAATGAAAAAAAAAAAAAGATTGTCTGAAAGTGTTATTGGAATTATCAAAAAGTTTTGGAATTGCAGATGCACTTTTGAAGAAATTTAAATTGATCTGCTAAGTGGATTTGCCATTTGATTAGAAATAAATTTAATTAATGAACTATTCAAAATGTTCAAAGGAAATATTCCTTAAAATCCTGATCATGGAGTGAAGCAGACTAAGAAGAAAACATTTAGGAAATGTTCATTTGAAGACAAGGAAGGAAATTTCTTGAGAATGCGTCGTTTGGAAACAAGGAAGAAAACGTCTCGGAAACATGTGGTATACAAATAAAGAAGTCGCTTAGGAAATTAGTCATTTGCAGAAATAATTATCTTTTCCTAGTCTGTCAGAAGAGAAAGAATTTTAAAGTAGAGCTCTTTTGAATTTTGAAATTATTTAAGTGAAACCAATGATTACTTATATTAATAAGAGTTCTTAATTAGGGTTATCCAGACTGAAAAGTTTTGTGAATTTTGTTTGGTGAATGATGAAGAATATTCGGAGTTTCATAAGTTATTTGGTGCCATAGCACTCATATTATTGGATATTTTGAGTTTTGTTTCTTCTTAAGAATGTCCAACGATTGTTGATATATTAAGAATACTGAATTAAATATTTTTCAATGAGTGTGATACTATAATTAAATCATGTCAGTGTTGTATAAATTGGAATAATCATCAATTTTAAAAGGCGAACTAAATATAAAAGATGCACTTACGTTATAATTTATGTCATGGCAACTATTGATAATACATTGTTGTTATTAGTAACACTTAATAAAAAATCTGCGATAACATTTTCTGCAACATTCTGTGCGTATTCGTGAATTTCTTAAGTATGAAGAAGGGTAACGAAATATTTGAAGTATAGTAAATGAAATGATAATGGAAAATGGTTAAAATTTCCTTCATTTGGTAAGAATATAATAACAAAATATTTATCATCTTTCAAAACTGAAACTTGTTTAGTTAAACTAAACAAGCGTATTTCACTGAGTAATTCTTGTTTAGCTTTCAGTTTTTTTGTATTCATCCCATGCTTGATACAGCCATAATTACAAAAATATCCTCAACATACTCCATTTAGGAAATGTGCATCGAAAGAGATTATAAAATTATTCTAGGAATCCATTGATGCATGTACATTATCCAAGAAACAAACAAATTCACTCGAAGCAATGGATTTTATGTTTCTTCCAACTGAAAGTGTATTTCCACAATGAATGTTTCTTCTATAAAAGTGCAGATATAAGAAGTATTAAACTCATTAATTTTTAAACGAAATTCATAATAATTATATAAGACTTTGTACCAAAGTGAAATTTTAAGAAAGTAATTTGGCATCTTAATATTATCCTAGTTTTCTTCAAATATTGCCATTTTCTATTAATTACATGGGCTAGTTGTAGATAGTAGCTATAAAATTAAAGATGTTGAACTTCAACAAAAATATCAATTCCGCGAAAATCTGAAGAAAAAAAAAATACAGGCAAATAAATTTTCACGTGTTTCTAAAAATCAAAATTTGATTTTAGTGAGAACTGATGGATCCATAAATAATATTTACTAATTGCAAATATAAACGCATGCGTGTATTAATCCGAGCTGTTTGATCTCAATCTTCTTGGCTCATATATATTTTGACAGGATTAACTATTTTGAAATTTTTATTCGAATTCTATTAATTACAAGTCGAGGTAAATTTTTGGAGTTTTTTCGTCTTTATTTCCCAAAATATTTCTATTTACATAAAGTTACTGACAATCAACGAATTCCATGCTGAAGTCTAACAAACTAAGATAATGGTTAACGATGTTTCCCACCCCTAAATACACAATGCCCCAACAAACGTTGGTGGAACACACAGGAGAAGCGCTCACAAAGGCAGGACCTTCCAGAAATCAACAGATAATTAGTAGGCAGCAAATCTCTGATTAAATAGCAGCACAACGCAACAGCGCTCGGAGTAAGCAATTAAGTAATCAGCACTCAAAAAGAACAATTCACTTGGCTCAGTCTCGTGTTTGCACCTCCGTATATACAGCTTCTGCGACAAGGTATAGGAAGTTACTAGAAGGAACATGTAGATACGTGGAATATGTAAAACAATGTAGATATTTTTGATTTTCTTTTTTTTTGCCATCAAAGATCATGAATTCCTCATCAAGTCCATAAATGACCACGAAATTTACCGATAAGACCTATTAATTAGCATCCATTCAGCATCCTTTAGATACATCTATAAAGACTTTTCCGCGTTATGAGGCTAATTGGACAGGAAAGCAATATTTTCTTTTATGTCTTAAAATTTATCATTTTATATTCAATGTCATAAAATATTGTTACTGTCATAATCAAGAATAAAATCTTATACCAAATAATTTGAATAAAATTCTTTCTGAATTGCCATTTACAGTCTAGTAACTTCAACTTATCATGCACTTAAAATATATTTTCCTAAAGATTCGATAAAAAATAATGTTTTTAAATGGGGTACCTTTTTGATGAAAAACAAAATCTTTTTAAGTTTAGAAATAGAATTTATGGAATGAACATAAACATTATTTGTTAGATGTAATGTATGGAGCTTATTACTTATATCATACTTTTCTATGCCGTCAATTTTAGATAACCTTTCTTCCGGTTTATATTTTATAGTAACATGCAGACAGCTTAATAATTTTTAAAAGCTCTCAATCAAGTATTATTATATTATGTCAAAATGTCTGATGCTAATGTATTTTCAGAATTTCTCAAGTGTAAAATAAAATACAGATTTCTTCTGTATTAGAAATCATATATTTTCATATCATTCTTATTTTTGTGTTTTGAGCTGCAGAATTTAGAAAATATATTTTATAAATGTATGTTATGTTATGAGACAGCTATATCATTTTATTTGAAATAAGTTGGGAATTAATTTAATTAATTAATTAAAGAATTAAAGGCAATGTCATAATATCTTTAATATAAAAATGGTTCTTGATTTCAATATAATAATTTGCTGATATATCTATCGCCCTTGCCAAATGATATTATTTATGCAAAATCTATTTCAAATAGAACAAGATGTTCTTCAGTATCATTGCTACATCTAAATGTTTATCTATTGTTTCCTCCAAATTTACTACTTCTTGTAACTACAGAAATTCGTCTTGTAAACAACAAAAAAAAAATTAAACAGAATATTTTATTTTTACTATTTAACAATCCAAGAAAATACGTAATCAGATGTTTCCCTGAACTCTCAGCGCAGTTGAAATTTTAAGGTAATAATATATTGTTAAGAATTAGGCAACAATGTAGTTTCAAAAATTTCCGAAGTTAAAGAAATATTTTGCAACTATTGAATTGGTATAATTAAAAGACCATTTTTTTCTCATTTTGAAATTATATAAAAATTATTCTTGCGCAGAAACATTTTCGGATGTTATCGTGAAAATATGCCAAACTTTAGCATAATTATCATGTAATTGAAATGAAAATTAAAATTTCCAGAAAATTTTGCTCAGAGTTGCACATTTTCACCTTCCAATATATATATATATGACTTTTGTTCGAAACTCCTATTCCCATTGATTAATTATAAAAATTATTCACCATGTTATACAAGAAAATGCTCTGTAATTAAAAAAACAACTTAAATGCGTCTACATCTTTACACTTTTATTAAAAATTAATGGATTGGCTAAAAAAAGTTTGCACCTTGAATACGAGTTTTTTATTTATTTAGAAGTCTGAATCATGAAGCAAGTTCATTTAAAATCCGCTAATGGGAACATAAATCAGTGCAATGATGGCCCTCATCAATCCTCCTCGTCAGCCCTTGGGACAGATACCTTTAAACAAGGATAACATCATCATTAGCAATCATTAATAAATGTCATTCCCAAGCATCGATATTAATGAGGGCTTTCAGATTAATATCTGTCTCCATAACGATCAAGACAATTTATTAATCCTGACCAAGGCTAAATGATCTATTCTGAATTCAAAAAATTACATCGAAAAGATCAAAAGTGTTAATGGCAACGAAATCTCACTTTCATAAATTCAATATATCATTGAATTTCTGATGTACCAATTTCAGCTATTTGATGTTTCGGTAATAAGAAGATAAGTTAATGTTTAAAAATAAATCACTCAAAGCATAGCTTCAATCGGAATCATATGCAAGATGATAATTTTTTAATTGAAATTGTTGTGATCTAAATTAACAAACAGTTAATGAATGTCATTAAACTATAAAATGATAAGTTTGAGCTATAAATATAGTATTAAAATTCTTTTCCATTATGTTCTCATATTTTTGTCATTTGAATGATATTTTTTTATATTAAAAGACATTCAGTATATAAAAGACATTCAGTACAAAGATAATCATTTAAAATAACATTCATTGAATGAATGTTTTTCATTCAGTCAATGGGATATTTCAATATCTTGAGCTTTGACTTTGTAAAACATTTAAAAGAAGAATAAAATGTATATAAGTGAAAGAAACTTGGAACAAAGATAGAACAAACCAGTTTATGCTTAGGAAAGATATTATAATACACTCAATATTATATTGATGCAAAGAGGAAATCGAAATGAGAGACTAGTTATTTATTTTTATAAATCTTTTTGAATATAATGAGGAGAACAATGAGATTAGTTATAGCCAGTTGATTGCATGAATTATATGAATAAACTGGCTTGCAACTTTTACATAAAAAGCTACTGAGATTCCATGATTAAAGAACTTTGATAAAGAATCCAAATTAGATACGTATTCCATTGTACATGAAAGTCTTTTGGGCATTCCAAAACTTGTAATTCAATGTATAGAAATGCTCTTGCTTTGGCGTAAACTTCTCTTACATCGGTGAAAAGAATATATAATTTTCTTCCAAATAGTTAGAGAAACCAGCTGTGAGCATCCAAAGAAAATTAAAAAGATTACCCTTAGTAGACGCCCAAGGAAACGCGAGTTTCGAAAGAATGTTTTTCGACATCCAGTTTCTATCCTTTCGTTCCAAAAAGACAGAAACTTGTTTGATTCATATGAATTTTACCCCAGGAAAACTTTATACATTCTATCAACATTACTTTTGAAGTTAAAACTTTTTGTGAGTGAGAAAATTATTTGAATATCCCAGGGGAAATCAAGCAGTTTTTTTTCGTATACGCGCAAAAGATTCAGAATTATGCTAAAAGAAATAAAATTTTCTTGAAATCATTGAATTCTCTAGAATAATAGGACTTTTTTATTTTCGGAAAATTATATATATATATATATAGCTAATGATACATTGAAATATCTTGCTCTAAACAAGTGTACATAGAAAGTAATGAAATGGCGTTAGGTTTCATAGAATTTTACTTACAAGTATATATATTTTTGTTTTGATGTTATGTTTTCTTATTAATATTAATGAAAATGTTTTTGACTGATTGAATAATCCTTTATTCGATAAGACAAAAATGGTGAATGTTGAAGCAATAAATAAATAAATAAATGAAACACATGACTTTATTTAAAATTTTTCTTTATTTTCAATTTGTAAGAACTTGTAATTATATATTTGCCAAATTGTCTACTCACTGACATTTTCTTTTAAAATGGTATTTTTCTGCCAAGAGGACATAATTTTGCATGTAAATATTTGCCTGAAACTGAACTTAAATGAACTTAAGTATTAACTTAAATAGACTTAAACTTATTTATTTGTACTATTTCATTTCAATAATTTGATAGTTTGGGGTGGAGTAATAATAAATTCATACACTTGATGAATTGGGGAACATTATATTAGCTTAGTAAAATATTCACATTTGGACGTGTAATTTGAATAAAAAGCAGTAGTATCAAGTAATTAATATTCACTTTCTTTCCTTGGATTATCATATAGATGCTTGTTGTTATGTGTTATCTATAGATGCTTGTTCTTATTTGTTCTTCTTGTTGTTATATTCTTTCTTTACATTCTCTTTTTCATATTAATGATTATGAAATAGTATTTTAAATTTAAATTTCAATCACAACTAAACTAAACACAAATAATTGCATAGGAGTGCATGCATATTAACTAAACGCATTCTTTGTTTAGAAATCACATGATATCAGATTAGCTCCAAAAGTTATATTATTTAACCATAATATATCTTCATTAGTTTCAGAGAAAATCTTGTTTGATTTATGAAATATTTCAATCTTTAGTTACAAAACTTCTTTAATAAACATAATGAACTTGTTATCTCAGACTGCGCTTCTTTGATTGATGAGATACTTACCATGACTAACTCTCCTTTAATTTAGATAATTTGATTCGGAAAAGATATGGTTAATAAATTAAAGTCAGTATAGTTTTGTTAATTACTGTACGTTAAAAAGGCAACCGATGTCATCTCTAATGTCATACGTAGAATTTGTTTAAAAGAAACGCTAAAATACTTTGTAATGAGTGAATAAAATAATGTTACCCAGATTAAAAACTGTTTTATAAGGCGTTTATTACATATATTGTCTTTCCTCACCAGCTTTACAGTTGGGATAATGATTGCTCTTAATTTCAATTGTATATTTTATCTGTAATTTTATCTTCAAAGTTTATTTAACAAATAACTTTGAATTTCAGTTTAAAATAGATAACTTTTCAGTATTCTTTTTCCTTTTTTCCCTGATAGAATCGAATTTCACGATGTGATTACCGAAAGCATGATATCTAATTGCACATTGTTAATTTAAATGTCTTTTTCTCGTGCAAAACGTGCAGTTTATTTCAAAATTAAAATTTGAATTTATTTTAATTAATATGTATTAATAATATATATATATATATATATATATATGTGTGTGTGTGTGTGTGTGTGTGTGTGTGTGTGTGTGTGTGTGTGTGTGTGTGTGTGTGTGTGTGTGTGTGTGTGTGTAAAATATTTTATGTATGAACGTTCAAACGTTAGCTGGATCAAAATATATAGTTAGAAAAGATGGGCCTAAGAATATATCAATCAAATAATTATTGGAATTTTTTTTCTAATATGCAAAATATCTAATTCCTAATTTAATGAAAACGCTGAATTTAGATAGGAATTCCATTGCCCCTTGTCGATTCAGACAAGGGGATATTAGTTATCTTTAAAAGGATGTTGTAAGCATTACGGAATTTTATCCCTTCTCTCTGTGTAGGAATTGCAAGTCATCAGTATTTATGAGCGTTTGCAGAATGAATTAAATAAAAAAGTGGGAATTAGACCAGGAAATAAGATACCATTTTAGAACGAAATTAACATGGGCTAATTTAAGATAAAAATTTGGAAATTGAGAAGTTAGATTTTAAAATAGCATCACACACACGCATAAACAAAACGTTTCATAAAATATCACTATAGAATATTTGTAAGTTGAATTTGAGAAAGGCAAATACAAAAAATTATTTTCCCTTCAAATTCTTTTTTTTTTTTTTTGGTAAGAAAAAACCATCTCCCCAGTAGAACCAATACCTAAGGAAAGTGAAATTGATGTTTTTGCGATCCTGTGTTTTTTCTTCAAAAAAATCGAAAAAAAAAAATCACTTTTTACTTGGGTTATTTCGGTTTAAGCATCTCTTGGGATACAGCTAAGAGCAAATAAAGAAGAAAAAGAAAATTGTAATTCACCTTTGCAAGAGTAAAACTAAAACCATTCATTGATTTGGAAGTGTAGAAACTTTTCTGGCGTCAAGAAAAAAGAATTATTTTGAAAAAGTATTCCCAAACGATTCCGGAATCAGCTACTTCAAATTTAGTGAACACTTCTCAAGTATAGAAAGTTCGAAATTAGACAGCAATTCCCGCCATACTTTATGATTTACTATAGCTCATTCGTATATGAAATTGAAAGAACAGCGAATGAAACGAAACTGAAAATTTTAAGGTTTCGTTCCCCTTTTTTTCCATATGCGAACATCTGCAATGTTAAATTCTTTTACAATGCAATTATAAAAATGTTTTTTTATGAATGGTTTTTCTGATGTGATTAATATACAATATTTAATGAATATAATCTAGTTTACTATATTTAATTTTTGAAAATTTCGAAGGATGTCTCATACAATTATTTATTCTTAAAAAATTATTTTCATAAATTTAACAGGCGGAGAAGTAATTTTATTACAGTTATAAGAACTTCATACTTAAATTCGAAACTTTGTCTATTGGACTATAGAAATAAAAAGAAATTCTTGATATTTTTATTTGAATTTCAGAAAATAAAAATAATTTCTGTTGGTAGCTTTTGCCATGGGAAACTGCATTATACAGGGTGTTTCGGTGAACCGTTTCAGAACTTCTAAGAGGGGTAGGGTACATCCTGACTACTCGAAATCATATAGCAATGTGGGATCGGAAATGCTTTCCTGAAGCGGTGTTGCACACAGAAGCACCATAAGGAAAAGAGACCGTAAATGAGAAATCGTTTTAATCATACATGAAAAGAAGCAAAAGGTACACGGATTAAAGTAAGTGTTCGAAGTTTCTTCCACGGGCTACAATGCACGCGTCACATCTCCGACGCATGGACATCCGAACATTCTGGAATACTCCAGGCATATCTCGAATCTCTCCGGCAGCTACTGGGATTCTTGCAACGATCACCTCTGCAGTGTCAATAGGGGTGTCATAAACTAGCAATTTCATATGACCCCAGAAATAAAAATCAAGACATGATAAGTCGGGATCATGGACGTGGGGGTCCCGTGCGTTGGGCTGCTCGGTCACCCGACTTATCATGTCTTGATTTTTATTTCTGGGGT
>JAPMOR010081139.1:0-14162 GCA_026543865.1 Argiope aurantia | reverse complement strand
GAACATAAGCAAGTTTGAAGTAAAATACTGTTAAGAAATATATAATGAAAGTGCAAAAATATTAGAAAAGAAAGCTTTTTAGAATATTGATATCTCTTTCAATTGGCATAAATCACTTTTTTATCTAGTATCTAATTATAAATTAAAATTTACAATTGCTTAGTAATTTGTTATACTTTTCAGTGAATACTAAATTTCGATTATCATTCCCCGAGCTACCACATTTATATTTTCGGTTCATTAGTTAAAAAATTAAACATATGACATTAGTCCATTTGCACATAAAAGCTAGTTGTACATTGTTTGCAGATAGATAAAATATTTTCTCATAACTGTTAATATTTAATTCAGTTTTAGAATCAGCGCAGAGACCCAAATGTACATATTGGAATATAAAAAAAATCCACATATAATTAAATTTCAATTGAGGAATTCCAAATTTTCTCTGTGTAATGGCTGCATGTACAAGAATTTTTGAGAGTGCGATTATCTGCTTAGTGTTTGATTCTCGCAGATATGCAGCTCACTGTTTGTGCAAAATTTCCATTCTTCATGAATACATATTCAGTTCACAAGAGCGGTAGTTTTATAATGTAATCTCAATTGTGTATAAAAATCAATATTCAATAAAATCATATAATTTTCAGTCTTTGTTCAGAAAGAGCACGTGAAAAAGCCATATTAAAAACAGGAAGAATAAAATGTGCTTGAATTTACTATTACTCTATAAAAATTATTTTGAACAATATTAATATTATTTTTTAAAGATCTATGTACTGTTTCACATTTTTTATATTTTATTAAGAGACAAATAAAAAAACATATGAGATTTCTCTAATGAATGATTTAATTAATATTATTATATATAATGGTATATTATATTATGCTAATGGAACAATTGCACATATTTAAAAAAATTAAAATTTATTATAAGCATATTCTTATTTTATTATGAATTTTTAAATTTTTTTCTGGACAAAACGAAAATTTTTTTATGAGTCACTGAGTTTTTTTCATCTTTAACTTCATAGAAGTTGGAATTTATTTTCTTTCGTTTTTTTTCCACCAATATAACAAATTTTCTCAAATAGTCTCATATGATCCCAAGATAAAATTAAACTGAAGTACGACATGCTATTTCTTCCTTTCCTTAAATGAAAGAATTTAATTGAATCTGAGTGAATTCTACATTTTTTTCTCTATCTTAACCGGGACATTTTATATCGTAAACATTTTTATACAAAGTTTATCAATAAAATATTAAACTTCCATATTTGATATAATCAGGATTAAAATTTTTGATAAGTATTTTTTAATTCTAAACTTTGTTACCCGAACTGTATAAGAGTTTCAACTCATAAGAAGTAAATTTACTATCATAAAAAAAAACAGAACAAAAATTTTAAAATATAAATGTTATTGTGAAGACACTCTATCTTAAGAAGAAGTAGAAGTATAGAAATAAGTATTATCTATTCTATTCAATACAAACTGCAGCCAATTAAAAATCATACTAAAAAACGTATATTTTGCTATAGCTATTCAATTATAACTTCTTTTACTAATTAACACCAAATGAAAATAGAAAAAAAAATGGAGAACATTTTGAAAAATTGATTATGAATTCGAATTTTGTTGGAACTGCAATCAGTTTTATCAATTATTATAATTTCCTTTGGCATATATTTTTATAGATATTTTCGTCTTCATTCATCTTCAATTTATTATTAGAAAAAAAAGTTTTGTCATAACTGATAAATGTTTTATTAAAACACTCAGAATGGTTAATATTTTTATTGTAAATTTGAAAATGTTTCCATGATATTAACTTTTTTTTTAATGTCATTTCACATCTAACTTTATCTTCGAAGTAAAACGTAGAGAAGTATATAGATGATGTGAACAGGCAAATCAAACAGTTTTGGAATGTATAATTGAATCTTTTAAATAAAGAATAGTTTAAAAAAGGTTTCAAATATCAACTTAAGAAATACATCCAATAATTTAAATATAGTAAATATACTTTTTTTCAAAAAAAAAAAAGTATGTTTTCAGTAGATGTAAAAAATTACGCAAAATTAGTATCAGATAAAAAAAGACATTCTTCTCGAAAATACAGTAGCAAAACCGATCTGGAGTGTACACAATTAAATATCAGTATACAGGTAGAAAATAACAAATAAACAATTCCAACAATACAAAGGGTTCAGAGATAATTCAATGGACACTTCGTTCCTTTACTCGTATGAGCTCACCTCAGCTACCGATTACTAACTACTGATTCGACTTGGCATCGCTTTTTATAACTCTGGAGACAGAGTATTATAATTTCTAGAACAAACGCTGGAATTTGTGTCTTAATAGACTTAGCGTCAAGATTTCAAGATATTCTTAGTTCTTCAGATTTACTCCCAATTTGCTGTATAACTTCAAGACTGACTGATTAAGTATGTGTTAGAGCTACCTGTTGTAAAATCCTTATTAGGGAAATAACTGTAAAGGGGGGCAATATTATAAATTCAAAGCTATTTTAATTTATATTGCATAAAAACACTGAGCAGTTCTGGAGAGATTGAAGAGATTCCTAGAGTATGAAATCTAAAATAGTTGACAATTTTCTACTGTCAGCACTAGAGCACTGTAATTAGCATATGTGAATCTGGTAAATAATTATATAAACTAAAATATGTGAAATTTGTTTTAAAACTAGAAAAGGATATTTACAAACATTTTATGATAAAAAAATGTAACATTTATATCAACATTCACACTATGATTTCTATATTTAGAATATTCTCTTTATGATGGAAAACGTTCGTAGGCATTATTATACTCATATTCCTAAAATCAGAAAAAAATCTGAAAATAATTGCACCATTCTCTTTATTTTGGTTCTTTTTAAACAGTTTAAGTTCATTAATATCGTTATTTTAGGATTCATTTTATAATAATGTATCTCTAAATGTTAAAAATGTAATGAAATTCTAGTTACGTCAATAGTACACTAATGCTAATACTTTAACAAATATTCTTCTTTTTTTACATTTTGTTAAGATAACCGAACACAATTTGTGCCAAATTTAAATAATTAAAAAAATTAGATAATTGTGCATTTTTTTATTTGAAATTCTTTAGGATTTGTTTGTAGTTCTGAAACCTGGATTTCAGTGCATTTTTGCTCTTATTACTGTTGTCCAATATTTATTTTGACAACAATATTTTGTCAAAATAGATATTTGACAAAAATCTACCATTACATTATAATTTTTCAGAAAAAATTATATACTATAAATTTTAAGAAACTGTGGATACGTTTGAGGAAATTTTGCAAGTGGCTAAAAAGTGTTAATGTTATTTAAAATGTTAAAACTTGTACTAAATTCATATATTAATTATGCTTAAGAATATGAATATGTAGTGTAGGTTGTGTGTTATCGTCTTAAGTTAGAGGGTTGTATTTTTCTTGAAAAATAGATAAATGGTATGATGTGAAAAATGTACAGAATGAAATTCATCGAATATCCCAAAAAAGTTCTGATTTGTAATTATTGTTTTATTTGGAAATGAATCTCTTTCACCTCCATAATTTTTCTGGCATTTATTACCAAGTCTTATTTGGCAGGTACATAAAATTAGGAAAATTTAGGGAAATTATTGGCATCTTGGGTTCCGCTATTTCATTTTTTACTGAATTAGAAGATTTTCTTAAAAGAAAATGAGTGTTTGCATTTCTTATGTCTAATCAAGTTTAGTTTCTTTAACTTCTTGTAGGTAAATCAATAAATACATGCGCCATTAATTAATAAATTATTAAAAATTACATAGTGTCTGGCTTTAAACATTAAAATTACTATAAATAAAATAAAACTGACAGAAACAATTTATAAAAAAATACAGAAATTTTGACTAAATTATTTAAAAACGTTTTTGAAGATATTGAATTTTCTAATTACGTAATATACATGAGTTTAATATTTTCCTTATAATGACTTACAGAAATTATCTAGATAATTCATTAATTCCTTCAAAAACTGTAAAATATATCTCCGCAATTATATATCTAATATCAGAAATATTGTATTCATTATTTTGCATGATAATATATTTTTTCCCTTTTGGCTTCTAAAAATTACCCTGAGATTTTTCCTATTTCAGAAAATAGTTCCGTAAGATTTTACTTGCATTTTCATCCTTTTAGTAGAAATTCTAGCTATTAGGAATATAATTTGCTCAGTTCGTTGAAAATTGCTCTTTCAAGAATTACTTCCTGTATACAATTATATTCTTTCCACTGCGTTCTTCTATTCAATCATAGATTGCTTTTTCTTTTCATTTTTTTTACTGAAATTGGTTACTCTTCTCTAATTCTTATTTATTCTGTGAAGGTTTGCATATTTTATGAAGGACAATTCTGCTAAGTTTCCCCTTCTCAATTTGTTTTTATAAATAGTGAAATTAAGACATTTATGGATTGAAATTTTGATTTGTATGCAAAAATATTATTGTAATAATAATAAATTAATCTCATTTTTTGAGTTTCAAATTGGCTAAATTTAAACTCAAAAATTTTACAAAGTGACTGCAAAAATATCATCCTATTTTGCAGTAACAGTATTTAACTGTAATCGAAAGCTAAGAGGAGAGTCTAAAAGTCTATACCAATAACAGTCAAGATTAAGAATTATTTTATATTGCAATAAACTTATCATACATGAATTAAATTGATTATTTTTTTAAATAATAGATTAACATGAGTAATAAAATTTATTTGAATCAACAAACAAATTTGCTTGAATCACACATTTAGGGTACATTTGAAATAAACAATGGTATTTTTAGCGAGTGGCAAGATATCAGTATTAATAAGAGTATTTGCTGAGAGATTAATTTAATAGAAATCTGACAAGCGAAGAAGTATTGATCTTCTCAATGCACGTAATGATTTATCAATGGAGAATTTTCAACCATTATATTACATTACATCGCCTAAAAATAAGATGCTTCTGACTTAAGCCCACTTAAAATGAAAAAATTCAGATCATCAAGTGAATGTTCTAAATTAACAATTACTATGACTAGCAGAGTTTCTAAATTCATCGATTTGTTTATAAACAGTTCCTCCACAATAAAAATCACATATTTAACAATTCCATTAATTGACAAAATTCCACATTTGTATAAATTAATTGAATTATGCAGATATGAAGCATCAGCTTAAATTATAATGTCATACTATTCAATTATTTTTAACTCCTTTTGGGTCACCCTTTAATTATATGAAATAAGTTTATTGAATAATTGGCGAATTGATTGTTTAAGTCATCGAATTGTGTCGTGTTTTATTATGCCAGTGTTTAAATTTTAATGTTTTCTGAGTTTTGATAAGATTAAATGATAATAAATCAATAATATCAAATAAAAAAAAATGGAAGAAATACAAGTATGAAATAAATTCCTAAATATTGGACAAGTCGTTTTTCTTTTATTAAAGAACTAATTTAGGGGAAATTTCCCCTCCCCTTTTGAGTCATCATTATAATAGTTCTAACGGCGGTATTTTATTTCATCCAAGTTTTTATAATGAATATTTTGAATATTGCATAATTTCTGTTAGTAATTACCTCTGTATTGTTTAAAATTTTTGTCTTTTTATTTCTTGGGGGCATTTTTACATTTAGATTTTATCATATGAGCTAAAGGGTAAATTTTGAGTTTTTTTATATTTTTCTCTGTAATTAATGCAGGTGTCTATTATTGAATCTATATTTATAACTTCCAAAAATAGTCCAGAAGTTGATAAATATGACATATTTGAAGGTTTTAATATATGGAATATTGTAAAACATTTATCAGCATGAAGAAATTCTTCAAAAACAATCAAGAAAAATGGCTTCAAAAAGATTCAGGAGAGGAATTTTAATGGCTCATTCAGTTTTCTAGATTTATCTGATACACAAAGTATTTCTGAAACAAAACTTCACATTGCAAAGCAATATTCTGAAATGGAAATGTTTTAAAGACCCAAGACAATAAGAGTAAGCTTAATTTTAATATGTAAAGAATTAACTAACTGTGAAAGTACTGGTTGAACTCTAGTGACAGTTACTATGCATTTCTTTAAAAATTAATTAACGCTCTGTAATTATTTCCTATATTATATAAATAAATATTTAGGTCGACTACTTTTCGCTCATAAAGGCTTCTTTAATGAAGCTTTTTATATGAAAGAATATATTAGTTATTTTTTCAATTTGTCAATTTCTATCAGTGGTTTTTAATTATTTCACATATGTTACTCAAACGAATATTTAAGAATTTTACATTAAAAAAATATTAGTGTTATTCCCAAGTTGCAAATTTTTTTTACCGTTGGCAAACAGTTTATTGAGAAATTTTGCAAAAAAAGTTCTGAAAAATTATCATTTCTTGTTGCAGAATTTTAGCTAATTGCAAATGATATTCCATATTTATGTCCCTACTTTTACTTTAATACATCTGAATGCATTCTAATTTAGAATCATTTATATTCACTTGCAGTCTAATTGGACATTTGTAAAAAGTAAGGCAAGAACTTGGTGTATTTAACAAATATATGCCAGGCCAAATGATCCCTATTAACATAAAATGCCGAACAACATTGTAACGATATATTTCCAAAATTCGCCGACATTCAGAGCCTGGGAATATCGTACAATATCTTGTGTTAATAAGAATAAGTTTTGCCGACAAAAGTAATGAGAAAGATATAAAATAAGTGGTCCCAAAATAAGAAGGGGGAGATAAAATATTAGATATGTTAATGTTCATCTGTGTATTATGCAAAAGCGAATAAAGCAGAATATGCCTGCAGCTTTTCTGTGTAGTTAAATGACAACTGGAACATTAATATTAGTTATTAATGAGCTCTTTTTTTAGAAAACTTTAAGAATAAGGAATGTTTATTAGAAAACATAAGAAATAAAGTGTATAAGAGTGGCATTAGTGAGAGTTGTGAGATTGTCCAAGACTGTGTTGGTTTTACATGTGAATAGGGGATAAAAGATTTACAAAGCATTATATAGTAAAATAGTTGTGGAGTGCTAAAAAAAATCACAAAAGTTGTAGATAAAATACTGAGTGACCGATAAAGCAAGGAATATCGAGCAGGTGTATCTAGGACAAATATCATTTAAGCAAGGTATAATTCAGTGAAGAATTGGATAATTATATGTCATTATTCTTAATTCTTAATTGTAATAATTTGTTTAAATTGATTTTCCTCACAACATTAAAATATAATAGCTTTGGTATATGACTGTAAAATACAAAGGTGTTCATGCTAAGTATTTCAAATATTTTGTAAACTGATACAGCTCTACATACTCATTACATTAAAGACTATATCTTTTTTATATTTTAGTAACCAGAAAAATATATGAGGATGTGAGAAGTAAACAAACTATCCTTTATTTCTTAAAAATGCTTTTTTTATCTTGCTAATGTTATTTCCATGAATAAAACCTTCCATTTGAATAAAATGTCATTACAAATTAAATCGAAACGCTTGTTTTTTCAACAAATTTAATATAATAACAATCCTAAAATGCATTATTTTCTTTTTCCATTAATCTCCAACAGTATTTCTGGAAATTAAGGGATTTTGTAGATTATCCAACTATCCTAATGCAAATAGGTGTTAGAGATACTTGATGGAAAGGCTGCAATCACTTTACGGCGAGACGAGCAAACGCCTTCATCAAATTACACAATGAAGTTCTGGAAGTCGTTAGCAATGCAAATTGTTGCAAGATGCTCCTTTCTGTCTCAGGTCAACAATATTGATTTTACTCGAAAATTAACAAGCATTTGTTATATAAATGATCAGAATTACAGGTAACTACGTATATAGGAATTGAATACAAATATAAGTATAATTTCTATATATTAAATATACAAGTTTGTTTACAAAATTTATAATATACTGAAAAAGATCTCGACCAATTAAGTGCACTCAGATGTATCCTGATCTTAATTGCTTGATGAGTTTATAAAATAAAAATTTGCCCTAATTTAACTTATTGTAAGCAGCATATTCTATAACTTAACCGTTTCTAGGGCCGTGGGAAGTATGCTTCCCACCAAATTTATCAATCTTTGTATGAAATTATGTAGGTTGGCATGTTTTGACAAATTTTTTTAGAAAGACAGAAACTTAGATGCTTTAGTTCTTTATCTTACACAAAATGACGTGTCTTGATTTGTTTTTTAATTATTAATTAACCAAATTAATTAATCAATCAAATTAAATTTATCTAATAAGCTAAATGAATCCATTTTTTTATTCTTATTTCAAGCCTAAAAACTTTTTAACATAACATGACTAGAAAAAAATGGCCCTTTAAAGGGTTAACTAATTATTTTAGTGAATATGAATATATATCTATCTATATAATCATTTTTTCATGACTCTATATGAAAAATTTTATGAATGTCATAGTATTTTTCATATGGATTCGATCGATGTTTGCTCATTTTATGTAATTGATTTATGCGTACAGATGCAATCATGAAATATATGTATTATAAACAGGAAATTCATTGTTCCCATTGGTAAAATTGAATAATGAAAAAATTAAACAGTCTATGATGAAATAAAATGATCAAATTGTCCATTTCTAATTTAATTTTTAATAATAATGTTACAATTTAATCAAACTTTAATCTTATTTTCTAATAGTTAATCTTTTTAGAGAAAACGATACATATATGACAGCGTCAGTAATATGTTGTTTGCAAATTAATTTGTCTTTTAATCAACATAAAGATTAATTAACAACTCTTACCAATTAGTCCCCCGAAAAATCCAGAGTAAAACTATGGAAATCCTTTGAAAAAATATTGTAATATTATTTTAAATGAAAAAAAAAACACAAAATAAAAGCTAACCTGTGAAATACGAGAAATTTTTTTGTTTATTGGGGATTCTACGCATTACATACATTGCAATGATGCATTACATACCGCATGCATTGTTAATTGGATATAGAAATGCAATGATATCATTTAAAGATAAATGGAATCTTTTCTAATGTAGAGTGCAGCGTAATTCAGAAAAACCAATTGAAATGTTAGTTTGGACATGAAATGAATTATATATAGTCAGTTCTAAGAGGCAACCAAACCTAATATCTTCAAGTTCATTGAACTGATCCAATAGTATTTTTAAGAGAGTTGCTCTCTTGAAACTCGATCACAGAATTTCTATCGACAAAAATAAAATTCGAAAATTTCAAAATTTCTATCGACAACCATCGATTACAAAGAATATATCGACAAATGAATAATCTCCCAGAAATCACAGATATTAGTAAGAACTATTCTTTCTATGATTATAAACAGTTGGTATTAATGTACACCACCGTGCTAGAAAGGATTAATTCCACGCTTCACAAGTCAACTCTTAAGAGTTAGCCAAGAATAAACACTAATTTAGATTTTGCTTGCACATAAACTCACTTAGGCCTTTTAAGTTCAACTGAATTCTGATAGATTAGCCATGGCGATTTTTTCCTGCGACTGTAACAACCTGTCTTTTGGAATTCTACATCACTGGCTTTGATTAACAACATGGCAAGTTGTTCAATATAGTTCAAAAGTAAAGTTTTACAACGTGGAGGACTCCTTAAGGAACAGTAATTAAAAAAAGGACCTGTAGATGGCTGCTTATTCATTCAAAAATTTAAAATATAGTTTTTTTTAAATGAATTTCGTAATAGTTATGTTTTAAGTAATAAGAAAATTGAAAGATTACGATGGCGGTTCCCTTCTAAAGACAAAAAAGAAACCTAATACCACTTATTTAGAGTTTTCTAGCATTAAGAATATTATAACTAATGATAATGGCGTACAATAGGAACAACAATTTGAATTTTTAAAAAAGTGATGTCTTCAAATTCCTTCTCTTAAACACTTTTATTAAAATTGATTTTCTTTCCTTGTTTCTTGTTTTTCATTCGCTTACTGATGCACTAACTTTTTCAAATAGTGCACACCGGCATTTTCTTGATGAAAATACGATATTTAGTATCTTCAGAATTGAGTTATCATCTTATCAGTAGTAAAAAACTTTGACTCCATACAGTTGTTTTTTTTTATTGTTTACTTCAGAGAAACTAATTCATAAATCCGTAATATTTATATTCTTGAAGCCTAAATTAAGAATTAAAATGCAGACAATTATTAAATCTTAATGTACTCTATTAGTGTACTCTCTGTCAGTTCTTCAAAACTGTTTTTATTTGTATTGGTAGGCTCTTTTTATTCATTTAACATGCTTGTGCAGATGGGTTATTGTAATCTGTCTTTCAATAATTTCATGATTTGGCAATGATATAAAATTTTGCTGATATTTAAGTGAAAATATACCCTTAAATGTGTTCAGAAACTAAGTGCCATCTAATCAAATAATTTAAATTAGTTATTGAGTCCATACTAAACAGTTCATTTGATAATGAATATTGAAAAAAAACTGAATACATATTTTCACAATATTTTTAATAATTAACGATAATTGAAACATTACAAAAGCATATAGTAATTACAATAAAAGTGTACTTTTGGATCGCATAAGTAGAAATGTGTTTTAAAAACTGCTTTATTAAATTTATTTTTCTCCGAAGATATTGATATATCTCGACGGAATTCAAATTTAGCATGAAGAATAATTAAGTTGTTTTGCAAATTTAAGCGACTTTACATGGATTTGCAAGAACAAACAACGAGTAAGATGTTCAGATGGCATAAGTTGGAAGAGAAACCAGTTAATAAAATCAATTGGTAAACTTAATATTTAATAAAATGTCCCAACCGGAAACAATATTTTCAGAAGAATCTACATGGACTGCACCAAAAAATACCACAAAGTGCTAAAGTAAGTAATTTGGACAAGATTTGTGAGCCATTTTCTTCGAGAACCAACAATTCAACTTTCAAAACCTTTATAGGAATAAAGGGATGCCATGAAAAATGGACATTATTCGAATAATATTATTTTATATTTTTCACAAGCAATTGAAAATATATTCAATTTGGAGGGGGTAAAGTAAAATTATAAGAAAAACAAACAGACAAAATTAATAATTAAAATATTAATAGAATAAAAGAATAAATATTTAGAGATAAATATACATAATAGTACATACATAAATACTGAGGTGATAAAAGTCATAATATAGCAATATACAAATATACAATAGCAGTACTATCGAGTATAAAATACATTAAATGGGAGTGCATAGAGGGGCTTTCATTTTGACTCAATTGTTTCATGTGAAAAGGTTTCTGACATAATTAAGGTCTCTCGAAGGGAATTAAGACATTTTGAAGATGGAATGGTATTTGTAACTAGACGTTTGGCACATTCCATTGCTGAAATAGTTAGGAACACCAAATTTTCATTAGGAACACCAAGAAAATCTAATTTCAGACATAACCTCTTACCATGGACTTTGCAGTTGCCGACCGCCGCCACATTAATACCGAGACTTGTGACCAGTACGTAGAATTGTAAGTTGACAGAACAGCAAAACTGCATGAAATAAGGCAGGAACCAATATGGAACTAGAGCAAAAGTGCCCGTTTGGAGAAAGTAACGCAATTTGACTTTGATGAATTATAGCAGCAGAGGACCAAAACGAGTACCTTTACAAAAATTGCGTTATCGCCTTTTTGTAAAGCGCCTCTCCTTGGCTCATGACCATATTTGAAAAGACGATTGGAAAACTGCGGCTTGGTCAGATGCTGGTAAGATCTGATGGTAGGGTTCAAGACCGAATGAAACCATGGATCCAAGTTGTCAACAAGGCACTGTGCAAACTGGTGGTGACTCCAAAATTGTGTGGGCTGCTTTAACATGGAATTGATTAGGTTCTTTGGTCCAATGGAACCGATAATTGAATTAAAATGATTATGTTCAGTTACTTCGAAATTTCTTGCAGCCATTCAGGGACTTCATACACCCAAATAGCAATGGAATTTTTATGGATGAAAATGCGCCACGTCACCCGGCAACAACTGTTCGGAACATTTTGTAAAATTCCACCAAATGATTTAGCTGCCTAGGTCGCCCGTTTTGAATCTCATTCAACATTTATGGGACATAATGGAGAAGTCAGTTCATGCAGAAAATCCTGCACCTGCAACACTCTCACAATTATGGACGTCAATAGAAGCGGAGTGACTCAATATTTCTGCACGGAACTTCTAACAATTTGTTGAGTCCATGCCACGTCGAGTTGTTGCACTTCTATATGCAAAAGAAAGTTCAACACGCTAGGATACAAGAAATTTTGAATTATATGCAATATGAATGAATTCGCGGAAATTGCTATCAATATTTTTATTATAAAAGTACAGTTATACAGGATTCCAATAAGACTACAATTCGTAGAAATTGCTATCGATTTTTTATTATAAAAATACATTTATATAGAATTCAAACAATACTACAATAATAAAATAGGCTCATGAGAGATCAATTTTCAGTATCTGTACAGTGCTTTTATTTATATAGCGTTTCATAGATGTTCGATCCCTGCTTTTACTTCCTTGCTGTGGAAAATTCATTCGAAACACCGTATTTTCAACCACAATAAAGATTGCAAGTTTCAGAATTTTTAAAATTCTAATATACGTTCGAATTTATTCTACGATATTTTCATAGATTCTCTAGTAAATTGCAAAATATTACACTTTGAAGGGAAAAATTATTTAAAAGAATTGCTATCATTGTTAAAATAATACAAATATTCAGATTTTAAGTTAAGTTTATTTTGAAGTCATTTATAATTTGTATAAAATTAATAATTGATAACATTTATATATACAAATTAATTTGATGTACTTTCTAATATAAACTAAATCAACGTATTTTATTTTATATATTAGCAGCGGAAGAATACCAGTTTAAAGGTTTAAAATTACTGATTAAGTTTTTCTGTTTTAACAATTATTTAATTCACAGATTTTAATCTTAATTCAAAATATAATACGAAATTTTATTAACGAATGAATAATTCTATTCAAATGTAATTGAATTCTTTTTAGAACAGAATGATACTTTTTTACTAAAACTCAAATGTCACGAAAAGAAAACATACAAATATTTGAAGGAATTTTAATTTCTGTTTAGCCAGTCTATTTTTTGAGAAAATACCACATCATAACAACCTGAAAAAAATATTAATACAATTCAATCAATCTCTCCACTTATATAAACAAACAATTTCTCTCTGAAAGCAGACGAATAAACAACATTTTTTGCTTAGTTAATACTAATCCTGCTAAGATTGCGATAAAAGAAATTGGAAGCCTCCGTTACCGCAAAAGATACTAGGAAGCTGTGTTCCGCTGCTTGCTTTACTTTTTCTTATTTATGACTTGATCAGATGAAAGAATGGGAAAGTGATATGTGTTTATTATTTTGATACGAACACACTTTTTCACTGCTTTCTGTTTATGTGAACAATATAAGGCAACGTGACCAAACACTAAGCATTGATTAATATTGGCATTTCCAGTTTCCTAGCGTTAGTTAGATCATTTTGGAAATCTGAATAATCTATTATTAAAATAAAATCTTCACTACAATTTTATTTACAGGAAATTAATTAGTATTTATATTTATTAGTTATTAAATGTAATTTATTGTTTGAATAAGTCTCTACCTACCCTGCTCAAAGTTAGTTTGAAATTGATATTCAGACTTTCAGCCTGACTTGTTCTGATTATTTTCTCATCTATTCAATGCCAGTAATACAAAGAAAGGAGAAGCAAACATTGTTCCTATGTAGTGAATTATTGAGGAGTTTAAAATCAAAAAGCAATAGCAATTGCAAAAAGAGAATGATAATCAAAATAAAGTGTAAATTCAAAGAAAATTTTATAAAACTAAAATTTAAATAATCAAATAATGGATATATTATGTAATAAATCCCAGTTCATTTTTTCTATTTTTGTTAAAATGATTGATTTCCTATTTCTAAAGACGAAATTTTATATTGAAACTTTCTTCACTTCCTGATATTCTAGAATTATGAATTTTTTTTACTCTCATATTTTTAATGATAACTGTATTAGTATATTATATGATATCTCAACGACGTTCGATAATTCCTTAGTATTTC
>JAPMOR010081122.1:0-20754 GCA_026543865.1 Argiope aurantia | reverse complement strand
ATATATATATATATATATATATATATATATATATATATGAGAGAGAGAAACAAATGGAACTATAGAACTTAAAATAAATTTGACAAACAATTGGCTTTACTCTGATCATCTCTACTTCATAGTCAACAACCTAAAAAGCAATCTAACAACACTTTTCAGACAGGTTGTTGCATTTCCTGAAACAACATTTTGTAATAATATATGTTATTACCTCATCGCCTTTTATTCCCAATTCCCACACCCCAAATTTATTTCCAAAAAGAAAAACTTTGCCAAACCATCGTTAAACGCCCCTTCATCCTGTCCTGGTCGACGACGTGGACAGAGGGAATTGAAACAAAGGATTTTTAAAAGCCCGGACAGACCAATGGGGAATAACACTGACCCAATACAATTATCAGAGGATTGTCCACTCTAAATCCCAGAGCAACCATCTTGTCATTTCTTTCTTCACTCTCTTCTTTTTCTTCTTCTTCTTCAGTTTTCTTTTATTTCCATCGTGTGGTAAAGCTGATCTTTTACTTTGGCATCGTTCCCTCTTATTTGCCACCAATTAAGGCTACAACAGCCCGATGTCTAGAGACTTAGGATGCTAAGTTCAATCATGACCCTCGGTTATTTATTACGTTGTTCCCAAGATTGTCCAAGAACAGTCAAAGATTCCAGTCATCAATCTCACAGGTTTAATGAATGAGGCTTGTTAGAGGACCCGGATTTGATTCTGTTCTTGCCAAGAACTTTGAATTGTACCAAGAAACCTCGGACATTAAATTTTAGATATTTGAGATTTATTTAATTTATAATATACTAAATTTCTACTATGCTACAAAAATTCTAAAATTATGATATTTTTTCTAAATGTTTATCCTAAATTTAACGGCATTAAAAAGTTCTCTTTGTATAAATTTGATAAGACTTCTAAAGGGATTTCTGGGGAACTTGACCTTCATCATATGACCCTAAGCCTTTTTAAAGCGATTTGTTCTCGACTTTTATCTTTTTGGAATTTTATCACTTTTTCGTATAGAGAAATTCGGATTCAAGATTTTGTCAAATCTCTACGCTTTAGAACTCCCCGAGTTCGAAAAACACATTTTTGGATAAAGTAAGTCCGTCTGTCTGTGACAAAGCTAAGCTTGAGCTAGACCTTTGAAATTCTGTATACAGTCTTTACACCAAATGTGCATACTTCTAGAAAATGTTGAGCAAAATCTGTTGAGAGGTCCGAATATAAGTTAAGATAATAACCATAAAACGAAAACAGCTAGATGGATGAACTTTATTATACAGATTTGACATCTATACGTAAACATCTGTTAAATTTTGAACCAAATATAAAATATATATATATGGGTTGACTGTCTGTCCGTTTATACTTTCAGAAAAATTGAAAAACGATCATCTCCTCTGTATGAAAACATTTTCCTTCAAACTATTCAGAAATTTCAAGAATAATTTTGTACCAAATCAAAATTACATTATGGTTTCAAAACTTAAAAATAATGAGTTATTAAAAAGCTAAAATGCCCCAATGCCAATGTAAAAAATAATATCTAAGAAAATGATTCAAGGAATGTTTATTTAATTTTTATATTAAATATGAATTTTGTAATCAGAAACATAGATCGTAACACAAATATTTGATTATAACACACTATTTCTCATTGAAAAGGAATTATAAACGTTTCTTCTTTAAATCCAGAGCATTTATTATTTTCATATTCTGGAGTAATTTATGCACCGACTGAAATAATAAAAGATGAGTTAGAAAATTAAAATTAATAAATTTTTGTTTTCAAATTGTAAAGAAAATTCCATGACTATTCGAAAACTTGACTGAAAGGTAGAATATATAATGCAAGCCTTTTTAATCCTGTTTCTTTAAAATCAGAGTAAAATGGAAAATTATATTTTGTGGGAATTCATTTATTAAATTATTCACGAGAAACATTCGATTTCGTTCGTCGTTTTACTATCAAAATGTAAATTACTTTCCGTCTGTTTTCTCAATATTTACTCTTCTAATTTTAATTTAATTATCTTAGAGCAGAAAAATAAACTATCATTTAATCCATTATAATTGCATTCGTGATATTTTTATTTCATTATTAGCTCACTCGAATATTCCACTGTTTATTTACGAACTGGGGGACAAATAGCAGATGTGTCATCGAATATTTTCAGAAAATGTACTTAATATTAAATTATTTTCGTTCCGTGAAAGTATAAAATCCAGCTTATGTTATTCCCTGGATTAAACTTATGCCTATGTTATAGGCAATTTAGCTAGAAATTTTTCAAAAAACATTCTTATCATCAAAAGTTAATCATATTAGCAGATCTTCGTCGATTTTGTAAAAGAAATGCATAAACTTATCACTACATTAACTAAAATTTAATTCTACTCTGTCTCGTTCAATATTGCATCATTTCTACTGACAGAATAATTTAATTTATTCTATTTTTTACGTATATTATGGTTCTGTCTCTATCTTTCATGATCTGATTTCTCTCGATTTTCGAGATCATGAATGCTTGGCTTTTAATTATTGTATACTTACTCCTGACATTAATAAAATAAATTCAATTTTCGTTTCAAAAATTTCCCAGTGAACAAACCAGAAATCAATTAATTTATTTTGTGTGAAATAAGGAAATTAGGTTTGAATTACAAGAATTAATAGCACTTTTCGGAAATTCTTTTATCCATTAATCTTCAGTCACCGATTATGATTTTTTTTTGAAGGAAAGGGATTTTTTTTTTCCTTTTGCAATTATAGACGTTTTTGTTAAGGGAATTGTTTTCGGTACACACTTCGAAAATCTCAGCTATTAGCTGAATACATATTCTATTTATTGCATTGCTAACTCATAAGTGTATTTTTTGAAGTAATTATCAATGAAGTAAATCTTTCTTCAGTTATTTGTCTTGTTATTTTCCGAAGGCATTAAAATATAAAGAAGTCCTGGTTAAAGAATTTGCTTACTTAATTTCTATTTTTTGTAAGAAGGCAAAATACTATGAAAAATCTTCTTTTTAATATGGTATGAATTAAAGTTATATTTTGGATCTTATAAAAATGAATTATACTCATTTATGTTATAAAAAATAACAATATAAGTATACTATGAAATAAAAACAAAAATATTTTGAAAATGGCCTTATCTTATATGTTTTATTATAATTTGTTAATGAGACATTCCTTTAGTTTCAAAAATTAGTGTCCTGAAAGAATATGATTAAAAAATTACTCATTGAAACTCTTATTAATAATTCTTAAATTTTTGGAAAAAAAATTCCCAGAGGTGAAGATATTTATAAAAGGGACTAATTAAAAGTATTATTATTTGAAAAAAACAAAAATATAGAGACTAACTATATATTTTTTATAATAGAAATAAAAAGATAAAAAATAAAATAAAACGATAGAAAAATGAAATCATAACAAGTATCAAACAATAAGAAAAAGTTCCTCACATTTATTTTAATAAACTAACTAATAATGTTATTCTAAAAAATGGATATATAATCTTGATTGCAGTAGACTAAAAATAAATGAAATAAAATCAATAACTTTAAAATTCTATATATATATTGTGTAAAAGTTTTTTATGTAGAAGGCAATAATGCATTATCTTATGATATATTAAATATGAAGAAGTTTTATATTTTTTTGTTCACTTATGAGTTTTGTAAATCAATTCATTATTCCAATACTTAAGGGTTCTTCTCAGTTCTTTGATTTTGGAACATTTACTAACTCTGTGGTTGCAGAACATTTCACCATGATGGATATTAGATAAGGCACTAAAATGGTAAAAATATTACTCAAAACAGCAAAAATTTTCTGTAAATTACAAAAATTTACAAGATTAATAGGATAACTATAAGTTTTACAACGTAAAGTAGCTATAGAATTTATTAAATTTTAAAATTATACAATAAAGAATCCCAGGAAAAATAATATAATACCTTTTACAATAGATGAATTCCAGTTCCATGGTCACTTACATCAGTTAGATCTCTACGAAGGTAATCAAGTAAGCGACACTAAACAATGGGCACATATGAAGATCTAAGTCCAATTATAAATAATTTGTTAAAAGTGGAAAAATAAGAATAAGAAAGATTACATATTTTTCAGAGTATTTTGTGAATAGGACGATAAACTCATAGGGTTGTTAATAGACATCAAGAGGGGGGAGGGGAATGTAACAAGCGACGTTGAGAAGAAGAATATTGCAAAAAATGCATGCTGATTAAAATGTTACTCTAGAGTGTAATCCAAACGTACAATAATAACTGCGACATTTTTATTTGTTTAATTACTGCAAGATTAGTTGGAAGTGCAGACGTCGTACGCCATTATAATCAATAATGACTCAAAAATTATTTCTGAACTTCGCTAGAAAATATCTGAAATGCATATAATGTTTGTTGCAGCGACTACAATCCATATTATGGCATCCTGCATTGGGTCCACAGGCATCGCATAAACGAATGATTTAAGTCAACACCATTGGAAAAATTCTCTCGGATTAAGATTCAGATTTTTCCAGAGTGGGCCCCGTATGTCCACTCTACTTTCTTGTGTATGTAATATTGAGGTAACTAAGCGCCCTGTAGGAAAAATATGTACTGCCCTCAGCATGCATGAACTGCATCCTTCATTGCACTGCAGCTAGCACACTTTCATACATTTCCAGAAGAAATTGTTGCTGAAAAACAGGGTATGTTGATTTACGAAAGGGTTCGGACTGCACGTACTGTGCCAGAAGATATTATCTAAAGATTCTTACACACATGTAGAGACTCTAATTCGTTCGAGGTTTTCACGATATATCGATATGGGGATTATCTATCGACAGCATGAGAGCATTATTCATTGACAATGTGACTCGAGATCTGTATCTGTTTTTCGCGATTTTCCTCTTTTAAACGTGATTTTTTTTCCACAATTTTTTTTCTCTTTATGCTTATTAGCAACTTTAAATTTTTTGTTCTGTCCTCTTATAGAACATTATATAGTATACTAAAAAAGTCAACCATTTTGCAATTTTCAGTTAACACTAATGTATGTCAACATAAGCTGGGATATCCTGGTAGACAGGGTGTTGGATTTATATCCGTTGGCTTGTGAGTTCGAACCCCACTGACCGAATGCTCTCCGTGTGCATGATGTCTGTTGCATGTATAAATCTGTCATGGCTACAAAGACCTCCTAGTCGAGACAATGCCAATTAGGGTACTGGATAAGAGGTAATCGTTTTCTGATTCAGGTTTAAATTGCGATCTGTGGTTGAGTGAACGAAATATATGAATGAAGTCTGTTAAAAGGGTTGAGGCGCATTAGGAGCTAAGACGTACTCTTAGTCCTAGATGGCGCTACTGAAATAAGAGACGCTGAAATTCGGCTTAAAATCGCTGCCTATGTCTGGCTTTCTATGACAAGTGCCATAAACCACAGCACAAAAAGCACATCGACAGCAGAATTATTTTGAGTAAAAATTTCTAAATAGTTGCGAAACACATACACATTTCAATTGCTTGATTATTATTATTATTCTTTTTTTGTATTTCTTATTCAAATCGTGTTTAATTTTTTTAAAGGACGTCCTTTAACTAAAATAGCAAAAGTTATGTTTTTAAATATTTATTTACTTAAACTTTTAAATATTCAAACATCAATTGAACTCTGTATAATGTTACAAAAATTATTGATTATCTATATGTCTTTTTAACTATTGATTATCCCATAAAGCTGCACCTTCGCCAAAACTTAAACATTTCTGTTTCCTGCGAATTGATTTTTATAGCAGTTGATAATAGGAAATTTCTCAGCATCTGTCAGAGCGGCTTCTCGGCAAAAATATGACCTAATGAGGAAAGAAAATATCTCTCCATTTATCAAAGTCAAATATGTCATCTGTCATCATTCATCATTTGTATTCCAGTCGAAAAGAATGGTGTTTACAAAAGTCGAATGAACGGCCCATGTCGATTCCACTCTCTGAAATGGTGGCATTCCGACTGCCATAGCTTTATTTTAAAAAGCTATTTTCTTCATCTTTTTTTTCCTTCAAAAGTGACATTTCAGGTTTTATTTGCTTGAAGAAAAGGTGTCATTTTACATATTTTGACTAAAACACTTTTCAAAATCTCATATGATTAATGGTTCAAGAAATGTGCTTTAAAATGTTCTTTTTTATAAGGGGTTTACTAAGTCTGTATCGCATGATGATTAGTAAAAATTTACGTTTGAGCCACAGAGGAAAGTTTTATCTCAAAGCAAATCAATTTGGCGTTTTAGAATTAGCATATTTTATCTTAAATTTTTAAACGAGCAATTCTTGTGCATATATAAACTTATTTCCTGCATCCCGGAAACGGCTCGGGCTATTTGGATCAAGTTTTATATTTAGATAATGCTTTGTTTTTTAAGTTTATCTGTATAGGTGTCTTTTTCTGAAAAAAAAAATCGATTTTACACACAAAAAAAGAGCCTATTTCCATTTGCTCTCATGCTGACAATGTCATATAGCGCCATCTCGTAAATTTTTCTGGTACTTGAATTGCTGCCATAAGATGATAACCTACTGGTACCTCAAAATTTTGTGAGATACCACTATCCGAATACAAATACGTTAGGATCACATAAAAAAGCAATTATACAATTATTGTGTTAACCAATAAACGTTTCGTGCAAATAATATTATCAAATGTCATCATCAACTCAATTTTGGATATGTTTTTCTTTATTTAAACCAAGGAATTCATAAGATTTACTTATAATGTGTATTTGTAGTCAGGCTTTGCACTTTACAATGCTTTGGAAACCTTTGAGTAAAAGATGTAATTTTAATTTACGCTACAATGTTCACCTCAATATCAAATATCAGAGAAAATATCTAAATATTTTCTGAAAAAAAAAACTATGCAGATAGAAGCTTGGTCTCCCAGGTACTAGGTACTTAGGTCTTGCAAATACTCATTTATTATGAGATTGATTCAAATTACATTTATGTCTCATTTACAAGGAAATAAAAATGCACATAAAAATTGCACCATTCTATCTTCCTTATTATATATACCTGTGCAGATCGTTTAGAAATTATTTAACTTATTTACAGTTGCGAAATATATTGATCTCAGAAAATGTATGCATTATAATTTTTAAAAAGTTTGTAATTTTACTACAGGCACAGATATCTCTATTTCAACTATTTCTGATGTAGCAATTCCTATAAGAAATCAGCAGCTCATTAACAAAATCGAGCATGTTTTCTTTTGTTTTACCTACTTCCTGTTTAAAAGAAATACTTGGTATACATAAGATATATTTTGATAATTTTGAATCTAGTTCATATGGCAAGATTTCTACTCAAATATCTAGTTCACCAAATTTCCACATACTAACTTGAAGGTGAAATTATATCGATACTGCTACGTTCATTTTTGGCAGGGTGTACGGCTGTACACAATAAGAATAAGTACTAACTTGAAGACGTATGGAAAATCTTTGTGGGATCTTTGCTCAAATTCAAAAAAATTCTGATTTCAAATTCGAGACTCTCTTAAGGACTTCGAGACCTTTATATATTCTGTTCTGTTCCTTATAATGTCCCTATAATGAACTTTTTCAAGCTCTCTGAAAATCAGATAATATTTAAGAAGATAGAAAAAACATTGAAGAACCAGTATGCTGTATGTATGCTTATTTCGTGGAAATTTTGATCATACAAGAATTTATAGAAGAATTCACTTATAGTCTTGTTTGATGATTTTGGAATCAAAGCATTGTATATAATCAAACACTACTGATTTTTTGATGGCTCCCAAGTGCAAGGATTTGCAGAATGAGAAATCGTGACAAAATCATGCGTTCATTCTACACCAGAAAAGAAATGTTCTATAATTGCTTTATCATTAGATTCCACAATCTTAACTAAATTTGAACTTGCTCCTGTTTTAGGAAACAATTCAAGCTGTCATATAATAAAACTCAATGCTAATTTCAGCTTGGTTCGGTTATGTTAACATACAATTTGGAAGTAATACAAGGGGTATAAACTCAAATCAAGAATTGCATATAAAATTAACATGAAAAAGGAAAATAATGGTAGCCTTCCAACTGTTCACATAATGGTCATAAAAATTATAAAAAATTATTAAAAATGCTTAATTATTACAAAGTTAATATGGTAAATAACTTAGCTTAAAAATAGAATTACACCTGTTTTGGCTTTTTTTACAAAATTTTCTCTAAATCATTTTCACGTTACTTTAATCCAAATGGCGCTTATTTACTGGAAATCAATATCTCCATTTCTCACTTCACTTCCCGTTAGTTTGAATCGAAATATATCTTTGTAATACTTATTTACATTCATTAAAACAATTAGTTGAGAACTTGCCTTTTTTTTTCAATATATCCATTAGTTTGTTCCGCCTTTTACTATAGTTTTCTTTTCTTAGTAACAAATATTTGAAATATTTTTACGTGATGATGACATTTTTTTTAATAGAGCCGCATTTATAAGAGAAAAGAAATGTATTTTTTTATTTTGGTCTTAAATATTATTTATGTGTCAATAAATTAATTATTATGATATGTTTTTAAATTGGTCTATTACAATGAAAATGTATTTTGTAATTCTGACCAATCCATTTCCTTTAGCTTTGTAGTATTCTTACAAGACTTATTGATTATATATTCTTATGCAAATCATTATTCCAGTTAAATTTGATTGATTTGTTTTGATTTGGCATCTAAAATTTCACCAACGGTCTCAGTTAGAGATACCCAATCTCCGTACCTAAGAAAATTCTCTCCCCCTTGGGGAAACCTCAAATATGGGGATGAGTAGTTTCCCCAATAGTGATTGGCTCCCGCCGCGCTGGTGGGTAAAGAAACAGTGAATTGGGGGAGGGGTAGCTCGAGCATACCGATGACAAGAGTAGCCTCCTACATGTGGGACTGTTCCTTGGACGGTGATGACCCTTAGGATTCAACCTTAGTTCCTACCGATGCTTCGGTTCCGAGCAATGCTATTGCGGTTGATGGATCATTCAGAATTGTGCCTTCGGGCAAAACGGAAAACCCAAATAAGGCATGCTATTTATAATATATTAAGGCATGTTAACAGGTGAACAATTATTAGAATAAAATATCAAACTGGGAAAAAATTTGAAAAAAAATAAATATTTCTGCTTTATAAAAAATAAATAAACAAAAAACGCTTTGTAAGCAGAGTTAACCACAACTAGAAAAACGGAAAATAAAATATTTTTAATAATAAAAAATGTAGGGCATTAATCATAGAAAACAGCAATATTAACTCAAACTGTTGATGCGAGTATCATATACGTAATCACTGGTTTCTTTAGGTTTATTTGAATAAGTTTTAAAAAAATCATTATTAAAAAATGAACCATACTGCATAGAAAAAAATGCCACGTTTTTGAATAATGAAACACAACGATGATAAGAAGAAAAAAAGAAAAATAGAGTCAATTTTTAATTTCAGTTCATCTCTAGAGTACAATTAGTTTACGCTCCCTTAACTAAAACTAATGTTATTATCACATCCCGTACTGAAGCTGCGCTATCACTTTTTTCAGCCGTTTAATTATCACACCAAAAATTCCATGCAGTATTGAGTTATAATTTCCGTAAACACAGCTTAATGAAAAATCAATGGTTTAGTTCCGAGTCGTTCTTAATTACAAGCCAGTTTCCCCAACAAAATTTCCGCGTTTCACCTAAGGACATTTTATTCTTGAGCTTTCAATATTTTAAATAACTTACATTTTCAACTCATTTAACAAATACTTTTTTAACGCATTTACTTTTGGATGAAAAGAAAGTTAGTTTGTTGCATTTTTGACTTTCTAGCTGAAGTAAAATTTTCAGGTTTTGATAAGAAAAAAAAAATTAACGTGTAGGAAAGAATGGAAATATGTAATTTTCTGTCATGTCTATTAATTATAATGAAATATATCTTTAGCAATTATGACACCTTCTAAATATTTATTTCATGGAATTACTTATGAAATTTTGCAATCAGTTTATTACTTGTAATATCTATAATGTTTAATTTTAATTAAATCTCTTATACATAATTTTAACTTCATGATTTTTCCAATAGTGTTAGGTAAATAGCTTACACCTATTATATTTACTATGGTTGGAACTTCCAACAGAGTGAAGTCAATTGACCTCACTATTTCATAAAAGATAAATGTTTGGATAATTTTTTCCATTTCACTCTATCTTTAGTAATAATGTAAAATATCATCCTCATTCTATCATGTCAACTGGAAAAATAATAAGCAGAATCCTTTTTTCTCATATTTCAAGAATTGATGGAATTCCTAAGATTAAATAATTAAGGCAAAAGATAAAATAATTTCTATTTCAGAGTATTACTTTTAGAGATTAATCAAAAAAATATTTCTCCCAGAAAAATTCAGGAATGCATATTAAAACGTTTTAAAAAATATTTTTCTGCAACTAATCTCGGAGAAAGACAAAATGTCACCTAATTTTTAATTAATTAAAATTTCAGAAAATTGCTTTGACATATTTTAGAGAGAATCAACACAAACACGTATTCACCTTTATTTTCAAAAAAGAGGGTAGCAAATAAGACTATGTCTCTAATTAGCTAATAGACCATTAGCTAATTTCCAAATCGTTAAAGACAACGATATACTTTGAATTAGAAAAAAAAAATGCTTTAAGTTTTGTATTTTTTTTCCGATGGTAAAATTACTTTTTTGGTAGGAGGTGAATATAACAAAATAACTTTTTATGTTATTTGATTCATTATAAGTATTCCCGAAAATAGTACTAAGTCTCTTTTAAAATATTTTACCTGGCCTCCTTGAAATCAATCCAAAAGTGAAAATGAATTTTACAAATATGATAATATTATTATGATTGTGCATGATTTATAACTTTCTAATTTTGCAGAACATGTTAAGTTATTATTTAATTCTTTGATTTCATGTATTTGACCAATTTACATTACAGAAGGGATCTAAACGCCAATTTATCGCTGAGTCAAATATGTAACTTTTATATATGAATTAGCTTCAAAAATACTTAACCAAATCACCACTTTAATAATAATCTTAAAATATTATCTTTGAAGTACGTTCGTTATGCATATCAGAGTAAATAGCAAACACACACACACACACACACAATATTAGCAAGTCTTTAAGGAATCTGTTCCATGGATGAAAGATTAATGTTTATGCTAATTGATTATATGCACTATAAAAACGCATTATATTTTTTCGAATCAATCAAATATTTTTCAATCATCTAGTTTTATTTTTAGCTAGTAGCATATAATTCAGCAAATGGCAAATAATTAACTAATATATTCGTAGTTCATATATTAATTAATTATTTTGGACCATGAAAGCGCATTATAATTTTTCGAATTAATAAAATATCATTTTTCATGGTTTAGCATTCCATCGGCTCAGTAGATTTCCTTTAATTTTAATAATTTCAAAAATCATCTAGTTCGTTTTTTAGAATATGGCATATTCATTATTCTATATATTAATTATTTCATTTCATAATGAAATCTCTTTATAATTTTTTTTTGAATTAATGAAGTATTTTTTCCATAATTCAGCATTCCTTTTTTCAGTAACATTCCTCTAATTTCATATATTATCTAGTTTGATTTTCAATAAATGTCATATCCATAGTTCATATATAAATTAATTATTTCGACTATGAAATATCTTTATAATTTTTCAAATTAATAAAGTATTATTTTCAATAACTAAGTGTCCATTGGTTCAGTAGCCCTCGTCTAATTTTAGTTACTTAATAAATCATCTAATTAGATTTTCTGCAAATTACATATTCACAGTCCATATATTAATTAATTATTTGGATTATGAGAGCAATTTATAATTTTTTGAATTGAAAAAAATATTATTTACCATAACGTAGCATTCCATTTTTCAGTAGCATTTCTCTAATTTCATATATCATCTAATTTGATCTTCAGCAAATGATATGCCCACAGTCCATATATAGTTAATTATTTGGAATATAAAAGCTTTTTACAGCTTTCGGATTAACCCTTAACTGGGGAGGTGAAATTTTAGGACTTATCTGGGGTGGTGCGGTCTACGAGACCGCATTTCATTTACACTCAAATTAAATTTTCTAATGAATGTATTAATATGAAAAACTGCCAATATATTTTGCAGATATTTTTCTTGATATATAGATATGTTTTAGAAATTTTTCAAAATATATTATCGTTGAAAAAAGTAAATGCGTTGGAACATACATTTTCTTCTCAAATTACCTGTTACAATAAATAATATTCTTGAAAAAAAACAACATTGCTTTTTACTTTTTAAATCATATTTATTTTTACAGTATATGAAGGTATAGAATACAATATAATGTAAAATTCTACAATTATATGAAAAATAAAAAAAATTACAATAGGTAAAATTGACCCTTTTTTTATCGGTTTGCGTGACTTTCATAGCATGGTTTTCTAGGGCATTTTAAACATATAGGTTAAGAACTAGTATAAAAATCAACCTATAAATACTGTATATATATCTCTTGGTATATTAATATATTTTATAAATTTTTCAAAATACATTATCACTAGAAAAATTGATTATGTTTGAACATACATATCAAAATCAGTTCAATGCGAAGTTTCATCGAGAAATTCTTCTGTACAATTATCCTTATCACTAAAATCACTTTCTGCTTCATTTAAAAGTGTCTGGAGCACTGCTTCATAATAGGATCAGTAAACTAGATGATATTTTGGGACCCAAGTTTATTTGCTAAGCTTTGTTTATCAATGGGACACTAACAGGCAAATTCGGTCTTAGAGACCGCGCTCGAAGAATAACTGAATTATTTTAAAAAGCATCTGCTGAAATCGGTTGAAAAAGTGCACGTGTATTGAAGGTCACAAAACAGGAAGCTACAGGGTCAATCCATTCAATTGAGCTAAAAATAGAATAGGAGTGATAGAAAATCTATCGCTAGCGGTCTCAGAGACCGCACGTCCCCAGTTAAGGGTTAATAAAACCTTATTTCCCATATCTTAGCATTGCATTAGTCCTGTAGCATTCCTCTCATTTTAATTACTTCCTAAATCATTTAACTTGATTTTCTGCAACTGAAAAGCTAAAAATATCATCGTCTATTTCAATATTTCTTGTTCTCTGACATAAAAGATATCTATAATAATTATTTCCAGCAACTTTGAGAGCTCTGTTTCATGGACAGTTTAATTTATTTTTACTGATATTGATAAATTATATGAACTATAATACCCCTTTATATCTGTATCGAATAAATCGATCATTATTTTCAAAACTTGCTGTTTCATCGGTTTGGTAAAATTCCTGTAATTGTAACATTTACTATCAAAGACGTCTATAAATAATCATGTTTATCCTTTCCACCAAATTCCCCTAAATGGCCAACCGGCACAGCCTGGGCCCCAATCGTAACAAAGTGCTTGTATGGATTCGGTTGACATTCATAGAGAGGGATTAACTTCAACCTCTGGGCTCTTTTATCGCTGCGGCCATTCATTTAGTTGGACTTACTGGCTGACCCCCATAGAGTCCCACTCTCGCTATCTCTCGAGCAATCGCAATAATCGCCCAAGAATTACTATAAATTCCTGCGCTTAATGCCTTTTGTGGAAGAGTAGAATCAAAGCAGGGTGCTATTAATTAAACGCTCCGTTAATCGCAAGAGCATTTGAAACGAATGGCCGGTCCCAGGAATTTGAATACGAATTTAAGTTTATGCAATTTGCGTGCCGAGGGATGAATGCGAATGGCATGCCGGGAAGGGAAGGGGAGTGTTTTGGAAGCAAAGGGTGTAAGTGGCTGCCGTGTTCCATGCCGAGAGAAGATTGCCTTCCTCTGTTTGGTAATAGGCCATTAATATCCGTTTTGGAAGATAAATGGAGGTACAAGAAAATGAAAAAGATGGACAAATTAACTGGATGTAGACTGATGATTTTAGATCTAGAGACAATCAATAATATTTAGTTTCCCAAAATGGGTTTTGTATTAAAGAAACGTGCGAAGGTTTCTATTTTGCAGAAAAAAATTATGAATGTCTTTTGAATGCTGAAGCAATAAATGATAAAAATAAAAAATTATATTTTAATAAAATATTACAGATGTTAGTTTAACACTGTAATGTACATATATGTAATAATTTTTATTGGAAAACTTATTAAATTCGAATTTTTATGACTTCATCTACATATAAAATGGAATTTTATGAAATGTATATTGCGCGTATGAATATAGTTTTTGTATTATAAATGAACTTTAAAGTCAATAATTTGATATAAGACTACAGGAAAAAAAAGTTTAAAGAATTTTTAATATTTTTAGCCCAAAGTCTCATTCAGGTTTTACTATTTTTTTTTAATTTTATAGATGCTAGTTTGATAATACAATGTAGTATTTATAATGATATTTAATGGAAAATTTATTAAATTCGAATTTCTTCAAATTAATCTACATGTAAAAGTTGTATACTGTTTGTGCATTATAAAATTATAAAAGCAATAATTTAGCGTAAGACTAAAAGCAAAAAATTTACAAACATCTTACATTTTTTTTTTTTTTACTTAAATGTTTCATTCAGATTTTTCCAATTAATTAGTTCATTATATTTTCAGGTTGTAAGTAATATTTCAGTTATTTTTAACTTAAAATTTCTTTTATTAGAAACAATCTCAGTTTACAAATGATGATATTTGGACTGTAAAAATAAAAGAAGTACTTTTATATTATATAACTAACATATTTTAAATTTTAAATAAAAGATTCTATTTATCTTTTATCATTCATTTATTAAAATTTTTTAAAACTATTGACTATCAATATTAATTTTATATATATACTTATAAATATTAACTTTATTTTTACTAATTATTTTAATGTTTGGTTTTTATTTTAATTTTATTTTGTTAGATTGTTTAACTTTCTAGATTGTGCATCAGAAAAAAAAATCCAGTCTAATTTCTTTTATTATTTTTACAAAAAATGTCTTCTGCAATTGTAATGACCTGAATCGTAATTTATTATACTTGTAAATATTATTCCCTTTTTTTAAAAAATCTTTTTACTTTTTCAACATTTCTGACAGAAAAAAAGGTTTAATTTGATTATAAAGATTATAATCAAAAATTTAAGGCTTGTTAAGATTATAATAAAAAAAATATTTAAAATATTTTTTTAAAATTTTTTTAGTTAAATTGTCATTCAGATTTTTCCAATTAACTATTTCACTATAATTTAAAGTTGATAAATAGTACTTAAAATATCTTCAAATTGAAAAAAAAACACACTATTAGAATCAATATCAGTTTACAAATGGTAAAATTTGAATTGCAAAAATATAATAAGTGTCTTTATAGTTTGCATTTAACACATTTTAAATTTTTAATTAAATATTATTTTCTATCATTTCTTTATTACATATTTTTTGAAGATTTTTTATAACAATTGTTTTCCCATATACATTAATATTGTCTTTCTTTATTTTACTAATTCTTTTAATGCCTGATATTTATTTTATATTATTTTTGTTGGATCGTTTAATTTTCTAGAATGTGCATCAGGAAAAAATCGCTGTAATATTTCTTTGGTTATTATTTTAAAAAATGCTTTTCTGTAATTGCAATAATTTACAATGTATTTAATTTTCTTTTATACCTGTAAATATTATTCCATTTTATAGAAATTTTTTGTACTTCTTCAACAATTAACGTGTTTCAATAAATTTTTTGTGCTTGTTCAATAATCAACTTGTTTCAATCAATTTTTTGTACTTGTTCTAACATAAATAAAGGTTAATTTGATATGAGAAGCGATAAAATCATACTTTCTATTTCGGTGAATGATTTTTTTTCTTCAGAAAATAAAATGAAGCTCGAATTGAGTAAACTTATTTTAATTGCTTCTCGTAAATATTTGTAGAATTAAATAAATATTGTAATTTCGTTTATTAAATTTAAAAATTTGAATTTCAAATGAGCTTGTTTATTAAAACAAAATAAAATTATATAATATTTGTAAATAGAAAAAAAGAAGGCTAATAACCAATGTAGTGACTTCCTTTTCTTGATACTTTTTTTGTGAAATAATGTCACTTTACGTTTAATTATTAGAAATTTTTACGTGTTAACAACTTTGTTTTCAAAGTTGGGCACTGTTAATTAACTTGTGTGTTTCATGTTTTAAAGATGCCATAAACTAAACCACGCGGGCCAAGGCGTGCCCATGTCTGCATTCTTGACGGAAGATTCAGGGGTGCAAGCTGTCTGTCCCAGCTAGGTGGTCAGTCTAACGGGGAAGCTCCCAATATGAAGTCCGTAAGAATGTTTGATCCTCATTTTATCGAGCTCTTGAAGAGACGACAGGCTGGCTCAACTTTTTACAGCCAGATGTTTGAACCTGGGACCTAGGCGATGGAAAAGCGAAACACTACCACTACGCCACCCAGCTTCTTTCAAGACGACATATTATAAGCAAATTTCGAATCTCCTTCTGATTTTCCAGAGCTGCAATGCTCTAAAATATTTTCAAAGTTTAATTTCTAAATGATTAGTTCATTTAATTTAATTTAAATTAAATATGTATAAGGACACCGTCTGGTTATGAATTTGAGAGATATTGATTTGTATATTATTAGAATTTATAATAATGCTGCATAAATTAAACATTAAAAAAGAAAATAATGAAAGTAAAAGTATTATAGTTCTGAGTGCAATTTAAAATACTATTTCTAAATTTATTTTTATACATTTATTTCTAGGTGTTTCTTTATTAAGTTAACAAAATTTGGATACATCAGTTAATATGTAAGATTGATTGCCAAATGTATTAAAAATAATGAAGCAAATGTAAATAAATGAAGTTTGATAAAAGAAATCAAATGCAATTTCATTGAAAGCTCTCATCTACTGTTGAAATATCTCAAGCACTGAGATATAAGTTAAATCAAGAAGCTTGATTTTTCAATTTTTATAACAATATTTATGTTAATAAATGCTAAATGTTTGCTTATGATTTTTAGAAGCGAAAAATATTGTTCAGCATTCAGTTTCATAATTTCAAAAAAGTAATATTCGTTTTTTTTTATCAAAACAAATTACTATATATGAAAAAAAAAGAATTACAATGAATGTTTTTGTCCCTTGTATTCGCTTGTAGCTTTTATTAAAATGTTCATTGTCATTCTTATCGAATTATAACATTGATTCCGAAAATATTTCAATCCATATTCAAATATATAAATTTAATTGAATATCAGAAAATATTGCCAAAATTAGGCGTAGTAATTTAGGATATTTAGAGTTATACATTTTGGCTCTAAAACGACAGATCTTTTTTAAAGTAAAATGTATTTAAAATAAGTGTGACAGATGAAAATGAATTATTGTTAATGCAAGCTAATAAAAAAATAAAACTTAAAGTATTTTCCAATTTAAAAAAAAAACTGCTTTCCCTTTATTGTCATTCTTATCGAAAATTTTATTATTTTGGCGATTATTCTTGATTCAATCCTTAATAGAATATATGACCGTACATTCAATATTGTTACGGATACTTTCCGCCTGGGATCATTTCCGATTTTTTGGTCTATAAAGAAATATAGTCCTTAAGTGGCAAACGACGACTTTTAATAACACGAAGACGACAAATATACAGCCGACACGAACGCAGGAAACTACAACTACACCACAAAAAACAATAGTTCACAAGTAGTAATCGGTAGTAAAAGCAACCACAGCACACAAAGCGGTCAGACAGAATTCAGCAGAAGGAGGGAATCTGCATAGCTCCACTCTACGATCTCTCCAAACTTCTGCAATTCTCCACTGCCTTCTCACTTTAGCTGTATCCAATTGCAGATTCACTACTGCAAGACTGGCTACTCGACACCCGATACGAGGCTGCTTCCACAATAAACATTATTACTCGGCACACAGATCAATTCAGCTATCGCTTTAGCTCTTCGCTGGATTAATCCAACAATTCGCCATGGACGATTGATTTCAGCTTGAGAATGCCCGCCTTTTATAATTCCCGGAGGTGGGCTAAGAAGGTTCTGGACCAATCAGGCGTCTTTCGGTTCCTATTGGCTGAATATCTAAAATTCTCGAAGTTTCCAGTAATATCTATTTTGTCCCCAAACTCGGCGCCTAGTCAACAAATAATCACCAAGTTTGTCACCAAGATTTGAGATATCTGATTCGGCATCCGATCAGCATCCAACAGAGTTGATCGTAAAATGGTCTTTCCAGTGATTAAACCAATCATACTGGGAAGCAGTATCACAAATTTTTAACAATATAAAGTAACATAATATTTCTTCATCTTAATCTGTATCAGTTTTTTTTTTTAAACTTTTAATATTGAGCTCTTAGAACCTCATTGATTTATGATTAACTAACTCATTTTCATTTGAATGATTCTGAAAAAGTAACACTCTTAGCATAAAATGTACATTTATATTGCTATTATATCTTCACGATAATGCACAACATTCAGAATACAGAGCAGCGTTTTTGATATATCGTAAGACAACTTCTGCTAATAGGAAAAAAAGATTTCGAATTTTCGAAGAATAATTTTTCGAAATATATTTCTTCTGCTAATTCACTCAAGTACAGATCTGAAATTTTAGATTTGATAATAATCAGAATTTTCTTTCTCGGTTTTAAAACGCTACAACTGGTGAAAAGTATCTTTAATTTGTTAAAGGCTTTTATAAGATTACGAATTCGTTAAAAAAAATCAAACATTTAAAACTCAATATTATGGATTATTTTTAATAGTTTCATTGTTCTTCCATTAAATGCTCATTAAGATACTAAAATATATACTCGCTGCTACTAAGACCTTTGATTTTGCACAAAGTATCGAATTTTTAAAGATTAGAACTGGAGTAAAATGGAAGAAAAAAATTATTTCTTAAGCCCTTTTTCAAATTATTTTTCCGATAGTTTTAGAAAAAGACTTTCTTTTAAATTTTGGCGAAAGACCGAGGGACCATTATGGATAAGAAATAAATGTAGACCTTCCGAAACATCGATTTTTATTCGTGTACAGCCTTAAATACTTAATTAGACACATCTGTATTCGTCTCAGATGAAATTATTGAAACGTCACCTGAAATGTGAAGTTAGTTTGATCAAAATGATTTCAATCAACTAAAATCATTTATTCTTTTAGAGGCCTAACTATTTACGAGTAATATAAATTTTAAAGAAGAACCGCTTGATATTTTTTCTGATATTTTCGTTTTATTAAAATGATTTCTTATAAATTAAACACATTAAAAATATAAACCTTCACATTTTAAAAGGGGAGGAGGTTGCGGAAGTGAAATAGTTGCTCTTAATATATTCACTCAGAATATATTGTTAAGAACAAATCAATTCCCCTGAAACTTGATGATGGATTCACTGTAGAGGGTTATGGTGACACAGTCAATAAGCCTCTATAACAAATACTAATATTTATTAGCACAAAGACGCGCATACAGGACAAAAAAACACAGGCGAGACTTACACAGTAGTATATCTAGACTAAACTGCAGCTCACAAGTAGTAATCAGTAGTAAACAACGACCACAGCGCACAAAATGTCCAAAGAGAAGTCCACAGGAGGAGGGAATCTAAGTGGCTATTAATTAAACATCTCCAAACGCTTGCTTTCCTCGCTTTAGCTGTACCCACTTTCGACTCACAACTATACGCCTGGCTGCTCCACACTCTACTCGATGCTGCTTCAATACTTGCCTCCAAAACTCGGCTCAAGGGTACCAATTCTCAATCTACTAATTGCTTGAGCTAAACTCAACGCTTGCACCTCGCCAGTCTGACCTAACTAATTTGTCTTTGACTATCTATACGCCTTTATGAGACTGACTTCTGCTTGGACTGCCTGCATTTTATGGTTTCCGGAACAAGGTGGAGAAAATTCTCGAACAATGAAGTTTAACTCGCATCCTATTCGTCTTATCGATAAAATTCCTGAACCTTTAAGGATCATCCATTTTGTTGCCAAATCGGCCAAATGGTCGCCAAATCCAGGGATCATTCATCCGTCATCCGATCAGCATCCAATTGAGCTGATCGTAAAACAATCGTTCCTACTATGGAACTAAGTATGTTAGGAAGCAACGTTGCCGATTCGTAACAATATTTTCTTTGTTAGTATTCCGAATGTCTGTTTCTTAGGTCTCGTAACATAAAGTAATTAATATCCAAAGGTATATTAAGCTAGTTAAAATGAAATTCAATTAGCTCAGTACTGGCAGAAAAAGTTAAAATTGATTTTACATTTAGTTATTGGAAAGGAAACTGTGTTGTATACATGCTCGAAATAAGATTAAAAATAAATTTATGTTAATGAAATAATCAAGCTATTTTTTTTTAATTAAAATCTTAAATTTTTCATACGACCTCGTAGATAACATTTAAAAAGTCAGAAATGTTCGTCTGTTTTTCATAAAACTTGATAATTATAAAATCTTTTTACTGTTACTTTCAAAATTTGCACGAGGAAAATTTTATTATGCCTTTATGCCATTGCTTTATATTATTATCTATGATTCCTTCCACACATATGAGAAATTCATATTCTGGTCTTCCCTCATAAACTATAATTTTTAGATGGAAAAAGAAAAGGATCAATAA